>JABASH010002193.1:0-21422 GCA_019776445.1 Tomocerus maximus
ATTTTTATATTAACTTTGCCTAGCCCAAAAGGGAAGAAAAAGTCAACGAACCGTAGTGTAATCATTCTATATTAGATGAGTAGACTTAATTTACTTAAGTCTAGTAGTAAATATATGAATATAGAGTTTCATTCCGGTCGCTTCAACTGTTTTTGTACCATTCCATGCCCCACACATGCATTGCTTCATAAAATATTAGTTGGAAATAGTTTGAAAACGTACATAGTAGAAGACATACACAGTTGCAGACCTTTAACAACACTATGCATATGGTACACTCTATCTAAACACTCTATAGTGTTGACTTGTGTACATTATCTATACCTATTAGTAATAGTGATACTCCTGTGCTATAATTGAGTTAAACGTATGTGTATGCGTGGTAGCGATGAATTTATGCGATATAGAGATTGTGTAGAAACTGCCTAAAGCTTTTAGGACTTATTTATGCAAATGTCACAGGCATGCTATGCAACTTTCATTTCGGTTACTTTTCTAATTACTCTAAACACTGTGATCATGTATGCTGTTGGTAATACACGTTATCCCAGAAGACAATGAATGATGTCTGTTCTATTTTCTACCTTTATTTAGACATTGCGCTCCTGCTTCCATTTAATTAAATCTTCCTGTTGAATAGCGGATGAAAAGGAAATCTTGTTTCATTTGGGCATTCGTGTCATGCCATCTCCATATCTGACTAGGCTCAGTAAATCTAATCAAAACTTTCTTCATTTTTCAACTTGCAATTGTTAGTGTCGTAACAGCACCCTTGGTATTGTTACTATTGGAAGAAAGTCAAAAGCAACATCACAGCAGATACAAGCAACCGGCATGTGCAGCCGAGGGAAAACTAATGAAAAACTATACCAAACTCGTGTCCATGTAAATTGTAAATAAAGCAAATAGTTTAGTCAGAGATCTTGTAGACATAGTCCTAAATGGTAGATAAACAGAAGAAATTGGATGTTTTTCTACTAAAAGTATATTATTGTACCCTGGATCAACAAATTTGAATATATTGAGTAATGAATGTGTGTAAAGTAAATACAGGTTGTCTATTTACCAAAATTAGAATCTTAGTTCTATAGTCTGTGCTATTACCCGGGTGGAAATTGGTAGGAGTAGAAGAATAGGAAAGCATCATTGTTTATTTTACCTTTGCGTGTTACATTAACTCAGAGCAGGTTAAGTTCAATCAGGAGATAATCATCGTAACACTCATGCATATGTAAAGAACAAGTCTACTGACTTTGGTTGCAGGATTGAATTTCCACGGGAAATCGCTAAAGTGAATTGCTTGTAATTTAAATCGGTAGACCTTGTTCTGGTTATAATGGAAACCTAATCTTCAGATCATCCTACTCAGAACGTCGTGCTCAGGGATTTTGTTTTCATTTGCAAACTATAGCCCATGTGCCTCTGGGTAGATTTATTTGTTTAATTTTATTCTATTGTGCGTGTATACAGTTGTGGGAGAACCTGTCGGATCGATATATGCAAGACAATGGAATCGTGTGGTCCAGGGTCATCGCCAAATGTCGCGTGCCCAATTCCCGAGATGGGGAACTGGCAGACCAGATTGAAAAGGTAATGTCCCCATTTAATTTGTTCTCCTTTTTATTCGCAACTATTTGTAATCTCAGAAGATAGTGCTACCAGATGATCACTATATTCACCTTAATAATCTTTGGATTTTGGAAGATTCACATTATTTTGTTCCAAATACATCTTATCTACAGAGATTCATATATTGAAAAATATACCTGAGAAAATAATAAATTACAGTGGCAAAGTAATTTAATTGTAAAATTTTGCTCATTTTCCTATCTGGTAATTGAATTGTGTTCCGAATAGCTGGATTTTAGCACTTAGCATCGATATTAGAGAGACTAACGGCTGCATGTACGACATCTCCGCATAGAATAAGATATGACTATGATAAATACTGTTAGGTAGTAATAATTTGTTTTCATTTACCCATTTCCCTTCCTGTAGCTATCCCTCTTTGTGAACGATCGTGATTTGTAGAATAAACGCATCGTGGTTTACTTTTGTGCTCAAGAATACTATTCTCAGAATGCCACCGATTTCTAAAGGAATCCGGAATTCCTATTTTATTGTTTCTCGTCAAAGCTCAATTTCAGTTTCGGGGAAGTCATCAAGTATATAATTGTGTTTCACCAAAATGATTAGATTCCAACATGTTGGGGCTCTCCTGAATTTATAATGATGTTGAAATTAGGTTAAATCAGCCGAAATTCAGGAGTTATTAGAATTGAATAGAGTCCCAGTTGAATAATGCAGAAGACAGATTCGTAGGGCAGGGGAGATGACCCTGTGATAAAAGAATGTGGCAGGAGAGCAGACTGATCTGAGATACTATTATTTGGAATTTAGAGTGACATATATCTTTATGGTGCACCTTCTGATACGTATAAGATATTTATACGATACAGAGAAAGATGTGAAAGCTTGAATTATCTGTTCACAGTGTACATTCTCTTTGTTGATCTAAGATGGTAGAATGGAGTTGAGATAAGTTTGAAATGCCTTTTCCTCTCAGTGTTTTTCTTGTACTATTTTATGTCTTTACTGCTGCCTTACGTCTACAGTTCATTTATGTCCCTTTGCTGTAAAATCAGAGTTTCCTAAGAAATAATTGAATTTGTGTCTTCTGTTACCATTCTACTTTGTCAAAGTATATCTTACTGAAAGCACACTATAAACAAGACGCAACGACGGGACTTTCAAAAGCGTATGTATAGTTAAGACCCGCGTCTTCGTCGCAACGATCCCAGTCTCAGATATGTTGACTTTCCAAAACTAAATCCGAACAGTACTTGGTAGAGTTGTTTTTTGGTTTCCTAATTCCACTCAATAGAGTTAGTTAAACATAAAACAAGATTTTATGAAAACAGCCCGCTATAGCGTCCTTGACTCTGTGCATATCTTATTTTAAAAAAGCTATGGGAAATAGAGTAGAATGAACTGAAGGGACAGTAGTTAAGTATCTCTAGTACCATAACCGGGATATCCACAAAAGTCACTTGAGCAGATTTTATTGTGCATTTTGAATTTTGTTTGACTGTTCCTTTTACTACTGCATAAGAAATATTTTATTATCCTGACATACTACAACGCAGTAACACAGGTAGCTAAATGCAATGCGGCAATGTGAAACAAAATCCTAGTACTTGAGGGATAGAGAAGTCGTGTCAGTTGTGGATAGCGCAAGTAGGATCCTCTGAAGATAATCCACTTGAAGAACAGAATTATATGGCTCAAATTGAAGAATTGCTGTAGATTTCTAATTAAGTTCAAGTCTTCTCAAGCCCTCTTGACAATTCAGTTCCATTCAATTCAAATTTAATTCCAAGTAGCCAACATCTCTGTCTGACGAAACGAGAGGACTCTTGAACACTTGACATTACAAGTGCAGCCTTATTTGGCTTCTCGCGATATTATAACCATTTACTCTACAGAGTATGTATAGTTATACAGAGTATGTCTAAGCTACATAATATCCGTACAAATCAAATTAAATTGTCATGGTGGACATTCGCAAGTCGAAAGAATTTAAATTGTATCTTCAAGACTGGATATTATTTGGTATAGCTGATGTTGATTCAATCTCTTTTCAAGAACAGCTATTTGTTCACATCTAAACGAGTAATAGAGACTTCAGACGGACTTTCAGAAAATAGATAATATTTGATCATTCAGCTACAGGGAGTAAAAATAAATTATATGTAACAACATTGAAAGTCAGTGTACTAAAAAATATTTACTGCAGCACTGTAAACGAATTAATGGACAACTTCCCATACAATCTATAATTAAATGTAAACATGAATTTCAATTATAGCTACATAAAATTACAATCGAGATGTTGGTATTAAATATTAAAGCATCCCCATTTTCACTGGGGATTAAGATGCAGTGTTGTGTTTAGTATATAATTTTCATGTGTCATGTCATTAGTCGCAATTTTACTTCACAAGAACGTCATGAAGATAACTAATCACCAAATAAAACACATGATTAATTAGCAAGCTTTTGACACTTCTTTCAACTTGGTTTAACTTGTCACGGTGAGTTTCCCAACAAAATAATGAAGGGAGCAAGTCAGCCATGCTGAATACCGCTGGGATCAGTTACGAGTAACCTTCACATCTTTTCCTTCTCCAAGAGTTCATACGTTACTGCTGTATATTTATACCAAAGGTAGTACCTAATTTCGAGTGAAATTTGGAAGACAATCTAATATATTAGGGGCATGATACCACAAAATTCAATTATGCACTCCAACGTATTCATCGCACTTATGTGGTGATAATGACGCAGAATGGTTTGTCGAGTTTTTCTCATAAATAATTGTTTTCACTTTGAATAGGAATAGGGAAAGTCAATTATGAGGTATTCCTGGACCGGTGATTATATTCTGCCGAGTTGCGAGAGTATTTTTAGAAAGAATTTGTTTAAACAATTTGAGGCATATTTACTTTGCAGCTGTCTTTGAATTGAAAGGGTAATAATGAAAAGTGAATTTTATTGCTATTTATAGGATTTGCACCGAACGGGCTGTACTGGTTTTAGTGGGGCGAAGCAAGCAATGCTGAAGAAAGTGTTGGTGTCTTACGCTCGTTGGAATCCAGCTGTGGGATATTGCCAGGGATTTAACATGATTGGGGCCATGTTGCTACAGATGACAGGAGGAAATGAGACGCTCACGCTTAAAGTCTTCATTTTCCTCATCGAGGGGGTTCTCCCACAAGGTATCTGTTAGAATCTAATTTTTTCTTTCATGCAATACACGATTAGTTGGCAAATTGAAAGGAAAAAAAGATTGCTCACATCCAGTTTGGTTTGTTTCCCTGCCCATTTCTCCTGCGTGGGCTTTTCCAAAGAGGATATTATGAAAGCAAGAAGTGATTGCTCGCGAATGAGAGAGAGAGTTACCTTCGTGAAAAGCTGCTTACTTGTTGTTAGTCTTCGGAAGGAAACGTTTTTCTATTTCTGTCACCGTTTTCTTAAATTGAATGAATAAATGCGAAAGTTAAGATCCCCATTAATTTCCTTTAGAGAGTGGGAAATCTTATCACACTTTCCAAGAAATTGGTAAACTAGAGAATCCTACTTTGGCATTTGGAAAACATATTTTCTTGCGCTTTGGCTATTTTCTTGGAGAACAATGGCACGAAATGTAATTTCAATTTCCCCCCTCACTAGATTTTACTACATACTAAGAGAAAAGTTATCATTTATGAAAATTGCATTTCTTTTCTCAGTAAAATGTTGCGGAGTTGAATTTCTGTGAACTTTCTCCGATTCAACTTTACTTTTGAAGTTTGTATTTAATAAAAGTTCATTTCGTGGTTTGCAATCATCATATTTTGCAAATTACATCATGTAAAAGCATAAATCAGGCTAATAAACATACCAAGGAGTTGGTAATGCAGGAATAGTATGTTGATGTCGTCTGAAAATGTAGCTGTCAGCATTTCTCTTTGTAGTGACCGCAGAAATCCCAAATCGCCTCTCAATGTTAATGCTCGACATGGTAATGTACGTATCCATATCCCTGCGAAGGACTGTTCAAGAAAAAAATCTATTGTAAATGTAATGATCTGCCCTCGTAGTTTGTGCATGTCGTGATTAAAGTGTGGCTTCGCGTCCTTGGACGTCCAAGTTGTCATTGCTCTCCTCACGATTCACACATCTCAGTCCCCAATTGGGCAGATAGTTTTCCCCAGCCTGCCAAACTTTTTCCATTACATTGCATAAATGTTCTGTGGCTCTCATCAAGATATCGCTTTATGAAGCTTGCTTGACTCTTTTGTATTTAGCCTACTGTATATGCGCTCTACATAAAAATATATTCATTTTCTCCCCGAAAATCTTATACAATGTACTATTACGTAAATTTTACTTGGGGACTTGACAATCTCTTGGAAGATTGGAGCTCCAGATCCCTCTGTCTTTTTAATAAGAGTGCAGATTCGTACAATAAGTCCTTTCAAGCTCCAAGACAAGGATTATTTGTATATTATTCAAGATTGAGAGATTTCCTATTACTTTGTAGCTTTCTACAGATAAAGAAGCATACTTGTATACAATAGATATATAAACACTCTCTGCTAGTATTAATCACTATTGATCCTTATTCTCTTCCGTATTTAGTAAATTTTTTGGTATTATTAGGTTTTGGTCCTATGCAGTGTTTATTAGTACAGTAGCTAGTATATCATTTTGACTACTTGGCATTTTCTTGGAGGATGCTTGAAAAAAGCTCTAGAAAATATCTCCTCGCAAAAGTTTTTGGTCTATGCTCTTTATCTTGCAGTCAACAACTTTTCCAAGTAAGATGCTGATGACATTAGTCATATAGTCAACTGCAATATAGGAAAGGCACGCAAGATAAAAGGATGCCTATATAAATATAACCTTCAAATAACTGAGAGTGTGCGTTTTTTAGAGTACCCTAATAGATATAGCTTTCGAGGCCTAATATATCATAATATACATATGTATGCGGTAGGGACACCCTTGAGCTTAGATGTGAAAAATCTACTCTGTAGGGACATTGAGAAAATGGACCAGAAGCTCTGGCATGTAATGTAAAGTCTTATTTACAGCTTAGAGCGTCATGTTCACATTCAGCTCAGCTCATCAGTCTAAGAAGTCTCTGTTGATTCCCTAGAATAAAGATGACTTCTTGAACAAACAAAAAAATCCTATATAATATTCTCACACACTCTACTTTTCCCATCATATTATCCTAGGTGCGATAAAATAGTGGTATGAGCACTGAGATGTTACACCAAGTTATGTATATCACTTCAAAGGAAGGATATACATGTATAGGTATCGTTACTAATACATTATGTCCGACGGGGCTAGTCAAATGGGAATTGTGTGGGAAACGACGCCTAGGAAAGCGTTGAATTCAATGTTCATTGGCAACAGTATCTGTGAGATGAGTACAAGGGACAGCCAGTTGAAAGTTTTCTTGGGAAAAAGAGAGGACAAAAGCAAAAATGACACACTCGAGACTTGTTTCTTCCACGATCCGCGAAAGGCAAAGGACAAAGAGAAAGTAGAGAAAGCATGAGAAAACCCCAACGAAAAGAACTTGGCTCAGTCAGCTTTTTATTTATCGTCGACTTATTTATGAAGCACTTGACTATTTCTAGGTACTTTTAGGACTAGATGGGTGAGAGGCTGAGTTGCAAACTGGAATGCATCTTTCTACTATACCATATTATGTAACATGTATGGATTAGCTTGCTTAACTTTCTCCGTATAGGAATTGAAACAAAATTCCAGATACAAATGCCCCGTCTGCGCCACATTTCATAAAGGCCAAAATGTGACCTACAGCATACTATTCCGGATTGTTTAGACCGAATTTCGGATAGACTAGTGCATACTATGCATTTCTGTGCAGCGGTTTCCACTTCATAAGACTAATGCATTTTGTGCATGACTTTTTAACCAAATATGTCGCTAATAACGCTTAATGCTGACGTTTAATTCGCTGCAATACGTGTCTAATATTTATATAGGTAATCAACTGGGAAAAAGAAACCAAATCACAATAACAGAACAGACATAAACCTACTACATTCATATTATTAGTACAGACCATGGCCAGTGCTAATTATTATTGCGAACGTCAAAATGAATTTCTATTTGCTTATCTTACGTTGGAAATTCTATCTTTATGTCTATTATCCCGTAAGCCTAACCTGAAAAAGCATGTCTAGCTGTCCCATTTAACTTGCAAAAGTCTTAACAATAATTTATGAAGGTTCATTTCCACATTACGGAATGCTTCATTAAGCTCAACATAAGCGTGTAAATATTTCAAACAGCCCTCAGACATCCGTTACCTATTTACTAAAACATGTGTATGAACAACAAACTATGGTGTGTTTAAGCGCTAATTATTACGAATGTCAAATCTAATTTTCTTTACCTCTCTTACGGTAGTTTATGTCTATTCTCCCGTACACTCAGCCTGAAAACACATAATTCTAATATTCATTTTTAGTTTTATCTAGCTTAAAGGTTTTCCCATAACTGGCAAATGTGCTAGCAATAATTTATGAAGGTTTCACTAGGTAGCTATTTTCACAGTGTAGGTGTAGCGCCTACAGGACGGAATACTTCATTTAGNTGGATAAATACAAAAAGCCCTCAGACATTCATTTAGCAATGCAAAAAAATGATTTATATATTTTGATACAATCTTTATGGTCATGGTCCGTCATAAAATTTTGCTTCTCCAGCCCTGTATGTGTATTCAAATTCAAATGGGCGCTATCCTGCAGTAATAAATACAGCTTTCCTCTAGCTAAGATGAAGTTTCCATATTATGAGCACACAATAAAGCACAATGGAAATACACAACATCGCATTTACACTTTATGCGATATTATCTTCAATTTATACTATTATGTGCCATGCACAGCTATACTTATGTACAATGTCTATCCTTAATCCAAAATTCAATGTTATTTTACTACTCTGTATGGAAAAACAAAGAGATTGCGTAGTTGATTCTGCCCCTTTAATAACAAAGCATATTTGTAAGCGAAAAACATACAAAACTATATATATCAGTAGTATTCAAGGACATTCGTGTAAAAATACTTAGTAAATATGCAGTGGCCTATTTACCTTTTGATTACTACGTGAGTCAAAGTCAGGAACTCACTGACTATTATAGATTTGAAATGAAGGTCGGTGGTCGGTGCAATTTAGACTCAATCTGAGTGTACCTGGACTGACGAGGGGTATAGTCGTTTTGTATAACTGTACTCAATGACCTGTTCAAAGGTTGCAAATTTGTAGCGATGTACATCTACTATATAAATAAATGGATATCTAGAAATCTGCTAATTTTCTTTACGTTATTGTTTTGGCAGGCTATTTCAGTCAAGGACTCCGGGGCCTGGCTGTGGACATGGCAGTATTCCGGGAAATTCTGAAATTAAGAAAGCCGACCCTAAATGCTCATTTATCGAGACTGCAACAGGGAGAGGACAACCCTCCACTTACAGATGTTTTTACAATGCATTGGTTTCTTACTCTCTTTATACACTGCTTGCCAACAAATAGCGTCCTCAGGGTAAGATTTAATTTTCGCTGAATGTTCATTTATAGTAATGCCGTAGGAGAAAGCTAATTTATTCCTCAGACCTAAATAAAATGTTTTCCATTAGGGAAAGTAATCAAATTGATTAAATTTAGGTAACCAACTAGAATTCGTTTCTAAAATGTAAGTACGTACGTCAACTCTGCCAAGGCCAAGTTTTTGCTAAGTAGATTCTAGCATTATCATATAATAAGATCTGAAAGCATCAATAAGTAAACTAGCTACTAGTTGCAGAGCCACGGAACTTTCCTTCTCCGCTCTTCAATTCAATTTTAGAAAGACTTAAAAACCTCAGTTTCAACCTAATGCCTATTTATGTCTCGAACTAAATTTAATTAACGAACATATGTAGCCTAATACATTTTACGGTTTCTTCGATTGCCCATGACGCTTAAGCAACTTCCCTTCATGTAAAATTTCATGAAATTCCGTTCTAACTTTTGTAGGAAATTGGTACTAATGAAATTATCTACACAGCTTAAGGATATATAGTGTTTTTTCTATTACTTCTATATCAATTATCAAGCAACCGATTTCCCAAATGCTGCGCTACACAATCCCTCAGAGATGCATCCTGCAATTAGATTTTTGGAGGAAAGTTGCCATCATAAACTCAATTAAATCACTTTATGATCGTAAGTAGTATTTGTAACGTTGTGTAAAAGAGAAAAGTCTAGCCTATTTAGGTACTCATATCCGTGATCAATAAGCAACCTCCGGGTTCGCTCTATTTCAAATTGCTATCGTATATGTAATCATTGCAGATACTTGCAGAAGTTACGATGCAATGTTTTCCCGTGCTTTATGCTTCCTGTCGTTGTATCTCCTAGAAAAAGAAACTAATAAATATTTCATAACGTACTTTATTGCTTATTTCAGATATGGGACCTAGTATTGTTGGAGGGCTCGGAAGTTTTATTAAGGACGGCACTTGTCCTGTGGGCAGCTATTGAAACGTAAGTAATTCTCAACATTACATGTACTCTTTTATGAGAACAATCCATTTGAATCCTACATTCATGTAGTTAGACACATACTACAGGGTGCCTAGAAAGTCACGATTCTTTTAATTCAACATAATATATTTTCATTTGTGAAAGCCATATGACTTTCACCATGTCATTCTTTCACAAGCTAAAGCCATAAGAATATTAGCACTGCATGCTTTCACAAGTGAAAGTTTTACAACTTATTTTTCAAAAGATAAATCTCTGGAGAAAGCTATATAAAGCTATACACACGCTGTATATCAAAAATAATTGGTACATCAAAGTAATTCGACAATCTTTTACCAACTCTGAAAATTTTAGCATTTATCACAGAAGCTGCTTGCACTTGAATATTTTGTTAAAACTGAGTGTTTGTTATTGTCACGATAAGTGCAAGAAACATTTAGTTACATTAATTTAAACCAGATACTTTCTCTACAACTCAATTAATTATCACAGCAGTGGAGAAATGTGGTCATTGTACATCTGCACATGGCAGCCCAATTACGTCGTACTGCAAGTTTTCAATGTAATTACAAACAATGCAGAACTTTGAGAATTATCATTTACACAGTGTAAATGGCGAAATGTAAATGGACTGACAATTGCATAATAATATTTGTGTTTGCCGACAATATACCATACTTATATAATTGGATACCAAATACCAACTCGCAGTGCGAAGTGTCCAATTCCCCCAGAAATTGTAATAAGTGCACATGGCATAATAATACAGTCCGTATATCTAATTCCAATTTGGTACTAGCCAAAGGAATTTCATTACAAATGCATAAGATTCAGCAATAACATCTCGGCATGTTGCCGCTACGTCGTAATTCGCAGTAGTAACCTAAGCATAAACAAGAGAGAGAAACGAATTCCTCCACAATTTTCTTCGAAAACATCCAGAGGCTAAAGTTCTAGAGTAAAGAGTAAACTCGCCTTCCTTAGCCACAGTTAAAATGAATAAATACATAAAGCTACCACCTAAATGATGGGTGCTGAGAGCTAATTATATCTAACTTAGGAATAGACAAATTTTCTGATCAAATATTCTGCAACTCATCAGAAGCTAGCGATACTGACAAATTGATGGGGGACATTGTGCATCTGAACTCATGCACTTTGCCCAAGTAATTTACCTTCAATCATCCTAATTCGCAGAGCTCTTTTCATCCCACAAAGTCTTGAAGATAAACAATTATTTTCTCGGTTATACCTTACAGAATAATTTAGCTGATTACTATACAATTTGTAGGTCATAGTATAGTTAAATAATCTCCGTGTTAGAATAGTAATGGATAATTGAGCAAGTAAGCACCGTCAATTAAATAGGCTGACTTTGGCTAGCTAGTTATCTGAGAGTACTAAAAATAGCCCGAGAATTAATCTGCCTCGTAAATTAAATTATCCGCCAGGATATTGGATTGAGGAGAAAGTTACACAGCATGTCAGCATATTATGTGATTACGTGAGTATAACTGTAGTCAATTAAAGAGTGATTAGTAAAATGAAGAGTTTGCTGAGGGATTAGACATATATCAGTCATTGTCATGTCACTTGAGCAAAGTAGCAAAGGATTTGGCAGGTACGTCGGAAAATGTTGAAAATGAAGCTGGAGGATATAGTTTCTAGTTTCCCTAGCTGATTACTGAATAATGGTACGGTAGATAAAAAGTTTGTTGCCATTGCCTGTAAATATAGTAATTGATTCGAATTTGATTTGCATGTCATGTCGTTTTTGTTCCGTAGGCGTATCCTGGGTGTCTCAAGTGCGGACGAGTTCTACTCGGTGATGGGCGTGGTAACCCGTGAAATGTTGGAATTCGGTCTCATGGATCCTAACTCATTAGTGAAGGTAATTAAAGCAAAGCTTCGATTCAACAGAACACTATCTCTTGTTCGCAGTTCACTTGAACGTATTGTTAGTCCAGATTAAAGTTCTATGCATTATAAAACCTATGTATATGTGTACAAACAAAACACTATAATAAAATGGGGGGTTGTAGCCATTAAAGTATATCCGCCTCGGTTCGTAAAATAAAATCCATTAGGTGTACGTAGTTGTACTTCTAGTCTGGAACGAAATTGTGGTAGTTAGAATTTTACGATGGGATTCCGCACTGAAATTCTTTTCATCATTTCCTCCTGCTCTTTCTCTCTGGTGGAAGGAGGTTAGGTCCTATTTACACCCTGGCGCATTTATTGTTTGCCATTACTATTAGATCTGTACACAGACAGAACAATCGCAATCAGACTGGAGCAGAATCTGAGTAAAGGAGGCGGGGAGCAAAAAATAAGATAAACACACAGTATCTCAACCGAGTAACTATGTCCACAGAATAGAAATTATAAGTGCCTACTCCCCAGAACTACTCTACTGCCCGAGTGCATTATCCACTATCTCAGATGCCAAAGACGAAGTTCTCTTCATCGGCTACAGTTACACTTTGGTTTAGTGTCGGTGCAACTTGAGTTAAGTTGATGCCCGTCTCTTTTCACATCCATGTTTAACTTGAGTAGTGTGTACAATCGTCCTTCTCCAGGATTTAGGTTCTTATTTCTTATCTACCAGCATACCACACCAACAGATACACAGCAGGATCAAACCAGCATGTCTAGGATGTATGGCGGTGACGGTGACTGTGATGTCAATGTAGAACATGTAGACTCCTATTGTTAAGCATATAATTGCATATACTACTATATATGGCATATGTAATAAGACCTGGGAGAGAAGTGACAATAAAACAAAGCTCTTAATGACTACATGTCAGATCACAAGACAAGAAATAAACCATTGTGCAAGGATAGATGAAACTTTCCCATTTGGATGGTGGGAATAGCTAGAAATTCAGAATCATCCACATATATAATGTGTAGCACACATGTGCACTATTCTTATGTAACTGAATCCAAGAAATATCTAAACAATACTTAGTTAGCCGCCTACTTGTGTGTATTTCTAATGATGACACACAAAAGCGAATGAGGAAGACGACCTAACAAGCTCCTAGCGCCTACTCGCGTTATTTTCTTTGAAAATCATTCCTTTCTACTCATTTCTGTGTCATGTCCTTTATCCTTCATTCATTACTTTCTACAAGGGCTTCAAGATAGTCACGCTGACATAATAATACGGAGAGAGACTAACTACCACTTAAAATGCATTGTATACGTGTATGGAAACCATCTCATTCCAAGATAAAAAGAAAGCCTCTGGATATAAGGACGCTTGTTTCTGAAAAAGTAAACTTCCCCTTTGAGTGTCGCAATTCCTTTTCTCTGGTATCCTTCCTTCCGCAATACAACTCCAAGCACTACCATATCCACACTGTCATTCCAGTGTTAACTTACACATGTAATGACTATATTATGTAAATTGTAAATCTACATCAAAGCTTTATCTAAATCCTTTTTATAACCAAAATAGTGCAAATAACAAATTATTTAAGTCATAGCCCCAGGTTCAAATGCTTCAAAATAAAATTTCACGGAAAACTCGGTCAATTTGTAAGATACAGGTTTTGATGAACTGTATATTATCCGCATATCAGGATTAACTTTGTCTAAAATTGACCAAGGGGTATCTCGGTACAAAATCCTCGGACAATTTCCTCCAATTTTGTAGGGGTCAATGGCAAATGCCAACTACGTGATTAAATGTTAGTTCCTGACTCATAAATTCACGGAATGTTCGTGTATTAAATTACTGATGCGCATTTCAAAGGGAAATCCTGTACTCCTAAGGGTTTATCAACGCACGACTGACTACTTTCCATCTTAAGCCTCAGCATAATCGTAGTATCAATTTCAATGTAAAGTAAGGTATCGCTTTCTGCAAGGTACTTTTACTGTACTAATAGTTATAGTATAGTGGTTTCCACACTGGGAAACTCCCGATCCTGTATATTTGTCTATTACACTACAAACATAGAGGTTTATTAAGGAATTGTATTTAAAGCAATTGCTTTTGAAATGTAATGATAATAAAGTGGAAGAAGACATTTAGAGCAGGGCTTTTAGAGGAACTGGGATGGGATGACAATGATGAGCGTAAAAAGGAGTTTAGCAGTAGCTCATTATAATGATGTTGGAGAAATAGTTGTTTGTTGAGTTCGGTTCAGTGACTCTGTGCACTGTAGTGCACTGCCGTATGCTTTACATAATGGATGAGATGGGGAAGTAGAATTTATTATTAGGATCATTAGGCAGCAAAGGAGAAAATATAATAGAATATCGCACTTGTACACGTAGCAGCCGGGTAGTAGTTCTAACATTTTGATATTCTCAACTTGTCGACTCGTTTACTTACGCTTACTACGTTTCTGAGTAGGTATTATTGTATTATAGAGCAAGTCAGGTCGGCAGGAGAGCAAATATCGTCCGGAGGCTCAGCCAGTCTCCTCCTTTCGTCTTTGGTATGTGCTAAACGAGCATCTTGACATTTACCATTATAAATTTACCTGCGGCTATTGCCAAATACATTGGGCTTTCTCCCGGATAGATTTTTAGATTACGAACCCTTGTATCCGCCTGTATTATGCATATTGACGGAGCAAGATAACTTCTGCATCAGTTGGCCAAACCTCCCGACTTTCCTTTTGTTCCATTTTGAGCAGTCTAGTGTAAAATTACATCGCTTTCTTTACTTGATAAATGATGTATTCAGAGTTGTACAACATCTTGCACACACCTCTTCACATCCCTAGTATTGTTAGTAGTATCACATCAAACTTGGATTATTATCAATGTATACATATTTACTTAATCTTTGACTAATACATGCAAATATTGCTCATATTATGTTTTCTAAGAAAATAAGTACCGTAGGTACTTTTTCTGACAATTTTCAGCTTGATATCCTGAAAGAACTACATTAAAGCTTTAGAAATTAACTTTATTTACTTATCTACAACTAAAGCCTCTTTTCTGACGATGATGGTAATACTTTTACCTGGATATTTATGTGTTTGTCTAAAAGAAAGTTAGTAGTTTTAATTTACATAGGCAATTAAGCTAATTATTCCAAGAAAAGGTTCTAAGTTTGTAGCTAAATATTATGACATTGAAAATGGAGAATTTGTTACATGTTTAGAAATAAATTATGAAAAAGCGTTTGCACACATTTACATATTTACTTCGCAAATTGTAACTAAAGCCTTGAGTCTAGATGCATCACTTTACATACTTAAAGTAGACTAAACATAACTCGGAGAATTTATAATAAGTTTCGGTGTATTTAAATGAAAAGTTGGTTGATGAACGTTATGAATAGCTTTCCCGTGGAAGGAACTTAAATTCAAGTATGACAGGACAATTCAAGTAGTAAAAAGTCCAACAGGAGACGGTGGAAGGGAAATTGGAAAAAGTGAACAGTCTGCAGAGTCTGCAGTGCGACTGTTAGATAAAGAGTGATTGTTGGATGTTCAAGAAAAGGAAAGCGGGAAAGAAAGAACAATATTAATGGCAGCGTGTACACATTTGCATTATTGATGAAATGATTAATAATGAATAGAGGAAAGTAGAACGGCTGAGTTGAGTTTAGGGCTGAGTTATGTCATCCTTGTTAAACACACATTCACATGAAAAGTTAAATCATTGGAACGAGGTGCAGTGAGGACTAACTTTTTAAGTATGATGATGTCAGTTGGATGTAGAGCAGAAAGTACTAAATAGGGAGAGACGCCGGGAAGATATCTTATTCCACAGGGTATAGCGGATGTGAGGAATAATTTAGTTGAATCTTTGCCAATCCCTTTGACTGCACGTTTAAGTAATCCGCGAATAAGATTTTAATGTGATTTTATGTCTGGTTTTCAGTGCATCGTGAGTGTGGGGCCGTTTCCCTTTCCTGGGCTGCAAGATCTCCGAGTAAAGCATAGAGCTCTGATAGCACAAGAAACTCCGCATAAATCTTTCTTCCTGGCCAAAAGAGAACTGGACAATTTAAAAAGACACTACGCAGCGATACGACACAGGCAACGGGCAACAACGATAATTCTCAAGGGTCTCGAAGCATCAACAAGACGAGCGGCGGGTCAAAGATCAGCGTCTCTCTTCGTAGCATCGACGAAAAAACAAGTTGTATCTCCAAAACCAAAAAATCGCAGAGCAAGTTTCGGGAAAACTCAAATCGATTGTAACACAAATGCAACAAAGGGAAATAGTTCTGCTAACAATAACAACAATAACCCAATTAGTAGAGTATCTGCGTTAGCTAATAGTTCACATTCTCAACAGGTAAATAATTTAAGAAATTGTAGTAATAACACGACTGCGCCAAATGGAAATCCCGTAAAATTGACTAGCAAACAGCAAGTCACAATGACGTGGGACAAAGCGGCAAAAAAACCGAAGAATTTTAGACGCAGAAGAACTGCTTCAGCTTCCAGTCACACAACGAGCTCTTCGAGTTCAACAGAACTTTGTGATTCTTCGGATAGCTCTTCAGATAGTGAAGGAGTTTGGACAGACTCTGATAGTCGTTGGAAAAAGAAACCAAAAGTAGTTGTAAAAGAAACATCCCCTACTGATGGAGCACCGAAGGAATTGGTGAAAAATGATAGTAACAAGATAGAAGAAAATGGGCCACAAGGGGTAACTCCGCAAATAAAAATCCTTTCAGATAAATCACCGTCACCAACGATTAATAATAAAAGTGTCGACGACATGATCCTGAACGAGATATCGTCTGTAAAAGTAGATCCAGACTCTAAATGTATAGATACAAACGATAGTCAACATTTTCTGGACGAAATGTCACGATTAGGGAAAAGCGATAGTTTCTATGAGAGTCTGAGCCAACGGATTTGTGAGCTTCAATTTCAAAATTTGCATATTCTTACCACATGTAATACTGTAATAGAGCCTACAATGCTTGTACCATTTGAAGTTTCACCATTGCCAAGTCCAATTAGTCCGATGCCACCGATGAGGCCTACCTTTAATGATTCTCTAGAAGTAGATTGTACTAAACTGACTTTGAGTCCAAATCTTGTCTGCAGTAGTATGAACAAAAGCCCTTGTCCCAGTCCGAGACTTTTATCTCCGAGAGGATCAATTTCTTCCAATGCAGAGAGTCCCTTGCCAAAAAGTCCCATGTCTCCTAGTCCAGATTTCTCAAAATTTAGGAAGTTGTCCAAATCGAGTATTTCTAGTGCCGAAATTCCAGAGATTTTAATCGAAAACAAAGAAAATATTCCTGCACACGAGGCTATGCCAATTGTAGATGCTGTAGATGCAAAAATTGACACGGAAAATGTAGATTCCTCAGACAGGAAAAATGATACTGTTCTTCTAGTGGAGAACAAAGGAGAAATTGTAGAAATTTCTACTGACATTATTAGTGAGAAAAAAGACGAAGAAAACCAAAGCGAAACAACTGAACTCAAAGACAAACTCGTCACAAATGACGAAGGAAAAATTGAAATTAAGGACCAGGACTATGTGATTTTACAGGATTCATTTACAATAGCTTTGGAAACTTTAACGAATCGGCAATCCTTGAAGTTGTCGACCTTACCACTAGCTCCAGTGGATCTTAAATCACCTGGCGGTGCAATTATACCTCCTGAAATCCCGTTAGAATTTTCTCTCGACTCCGTAGATAGCTCAAAGCCCGTGCCATTAGCACCATCAAAGGAAAACAATCTTGTTTCTTCAGAATCAACCCCAATTCACGGTCACAATACTCCAGTTGCTAGTTCTGGACCCAGTTCTAATAATACTGGTGATGCTTTTACTTTCGATAATATAGAGCCATCTGCTGAACCTGAAACACATGGACCTAATATTCGAGCGATACCCCCAACTTTCCTGGATTTGCCTTTGCCCAGTCCAACTACTTTGAAAACTGCAGCTTGTCCTTGTCAGTGTCAAACTACGGAAGATATAAATGCCGTAATTCGCGAGAACATTGCCATCCTGCAAAGACTGAAACTGAAACCTGCCTACGATGATGATGATGAGGATAAATATGAAGATGATGATTTGGATGAATACGATGACTCTTCTACTGACTTTGATTTGGGATTTTCTCCAAGTGCTAGCGCTTGTGCGGAAAATGATAGTTCAGATCAGGACTCGGGTATCCCCATTAGTTCTTCTCAAGGCGACCGAACCTCTACTCAGAAAAGGATTATCAATAAAATGGTATCTTCTGTACCCCCACTTCAACTGTCGCAATTATCCTTAGATGATGCAGAAGGGGCTGCAGTTTCCATTTCAAATGCAACAACATCAGCTTCTGCATCGCCAGTTCTTGTCAGACGACATAGTAGTTCCAGCAGCAAATCAAAAGTCAAACTTACTGCAAATAAACCATCTTCAAAATCTACCCAACCAGGAAAACCCAAACCTAAAAAGGTTTTCAACCCTTTCCCCACCGCCAGAAAATCTAGAGTACGCACCACTTCTAAATTCGGGCTATACAGTTAAATTTCTAATCAATAAGAGCAAAACCCAATTAATAAGTAGCTATTTTGCCAATCAGCTCAATTTGTTCTCTGACTTTAACCAACTTAATCTTTAATTCGTAGTTTTTAAACCCGTATCGTGCTAAGATTTCCTGATTTGTCCAATAAGTTGTCAAAAACCTTGTGGAAAATGATGGTATATCTTGTAGGCATACGCCCATGCAATAAACCCTAGTCTTGTTAGAATTTAAATAATTACTAAATCGCTAGATCTCAAAATTTCTGAAATAGTTCTAAGAAATGTGTGATTGTGGTGTGCACACCCGATGAATCCACAATATTCTCATGATTGTTACTTATTAGCCAAAAAAATGTTATTGTTAACTATTGTTATCCAAACTCCAGGGAGTACATGAAGAAATTACATCCGTACTATTTAGAACCGAAGCAATTCTCATTCTATACTATATTCACAATTTCACACTCATTGGAAATTCTCCTCTGCACCGAATGATAACCTTCTACACCCATAATACAACACAACAGACTTGAAATTAAGACTTCTCTCTCGTACTTAATATTCTCTGTAGATATTCTAAGACAAGCTTTAAGTCTACCTCTAACTAGGGAAACCTTCTTAATATACTCGGGCACAATTACCACAGACAACTTTTTTGACTAATTTTGAAATCCAAGTGTTCAAGGGTTATGATTCCGGAAATACCTGTCAAAATATAATATCTGGAATGGACTAAGGTTTGTGGCCAATAAAAATACAATTTCCTTAACCTTGGTAAAATAATTGTTTTCTTGGATTTCCTGACTTCTGCAGAAGAATTTCGTATTCTGAAATTGGCATCCCTAAATTAGCCAAAAGAGATTACTGTGGTGTCTGTGTCGGAGTATGATGTAAAATATTTCCCTAGTAAGGTGCATGCAGAAAGTATACTCGTATTTGTTTGCTAGAATGATGAATAGGCACTGGAAAGCACTATATAAATAGATGTATTTAATGTGGATGCAGATTATACGAATATAGTAATTATGACTATGACACTATAAATATGAGGAATAGATGCACATACTTAAAATACTAGACAAAACTCTCCGAGACGAAAATTGTTTCACCTGTCCAACTGCTGGTAGTTACTAAAAAGCTGTTTTGTATTGATATTTGTCATTTGAATTGATACCATGAAATGTAATGATAAATATTGTCAAATGTTTAGTATTAATTAGCAAAATATCATGTGTAATAAGTTGTGCGAATAGTATGATTAGATTTTAATTGGATTTTCATGTCTAGATTGTGTCTTAGGTACATGTTTGTATATGTTTTCGTGGTACTCGTAACAAGCTATTACACTTACAGTATGATTAGAGGTAGTAACTACCGAAGTATGGATATTTTGACAATGTTAGCACGTGTACTTACTCTATGTGATTATGATAGCCAAGCGAGCTGCGGATGAATTTATTATGTCATAGTATATAATGATGTTATGCTGTCAATGATGCCGCAATAAAACTCGTCTTTTTCAAAAAAATCTATCTACTTGATAACTTTTTGACACGAACTTATCTGATATTACTGCACGCAGCATAAAAGTCGGGAGCGCAAAACAGATTGTGTTTTTAGCATAGAAAATCGTTACTCTGTAATGTAGTAATGTTAATTTGATTATACACAAAATACGACTATGCATGTTCAAAGAAAGTAATTTGCAGCATCAGAAACGCCTGCAACAAGTGCGGAGTCAGATACAATTAAGAATCCATTTCTGTTTAGGAGATAATTGAATTAGAGTTTCGTATGAGCAACAAAATAAGAGCATAGAATGAATTCCTTCACGTTTCGTTGTGCATTCCATTAATGTAAATACTACCGACAAAGAACATTTATAAATAATAAATTTCATATTTATAGTCAGACTATGTGGCATATCTTATCAAGTAAATATGGGTATATACTGTATGCTAATTTAAATCTAATTTACCTAACGGGCATAACGTGAGTGAATGACTTGGCAAACAGTCGTTTGACCTTTGCCATTATTGCTAAAGGTGGCATAACCCAAATCAGACTACGAAAATATTTTATTACCTAGTATGGCAGCTGGATTTCTTTTGATATTCTAGTGCTGGAATATCGATAACCCGCATACGTATGCTTGTACATAACAAAAATCGCTATACTACATACTACTTTCTCCACCTTTATGCTAATTCCTTAAGCTACCTATGAAACTTTTACCAATAGCTATTAGAAAACTGACTGTCTCAGAAAAAATTCTCATGACTGTCATTTTATAAATTAAAATCCTTATTTTAAATAGACATACCGAAGCAAGATTTGTTCGCAACGGTAAAATTTCTGGGGAAGGTGCAAGTGAAAGTTTCATATGGGAAAAGAACGGAGAAAGTGCTATGTACGCTGACTTTCTTTACATAGTGTAGTAAATGTGCCAGTTGGAGTGGCTCATCTCCGAATGCAAATAAAGGGGTTAACAAATATGTTATGTACAATTTTAATTTAATCATGTCACTTTTGCTGGGAAGATTATAATAGTTAATTTCCTGCTCTAATTCATTTTCCGCTTATTTTACATATTTATTCTTCTTTCATTCATTTCCTGTACTGCAGAGTACCCGTGCATGAAATCAAAGGAACTACAAATATAAACTAAACTAATTATAATCTAAATAACTTGATAATTATATATTATTAGTAGAGTACATTTATGTACTTTTATTATATAGTATTTATAACTCTATGGAATAGCATATAGCAATTCATAGTTTTTCTCTTTCTCTACAATTCTAGTAACATTACTTAAAAATGTTTAATATTTT
>JABASH010002194.1:0-21421 GCA_019776445.1 Tomocerus maximus
GATACATGAGGATTGCGAATTGAGCGGCAACACAGACAAAAATTCAAGTGCGAAGAGTATACAGCTGATTGCCGGTTTAGCGAATCCTGGGAGGGAATACGCAAAAAGCCGGCATAATGCCGGAGCATGGCTCGTTGATGCCATGTTACATCAGTACTCCTTACCGGTTTTTAAGGTGGAAAATAAGTTTCATGCCTCGATAACGACCTGGTCGCTCGCGGCTGGTAAATGTTACGTGCTAATCCCCAACACCTATATGAACGATTCCGGGCGTGCCATTAAAGCCATTGCTAATTTTTATCGCATCCCCACCGCAGCAATCTTAATTGTCCATGATGATTTGGATTTATTACCCGGTGTGGCGCGCTATAAACAAGGTGGTGGTGACGGTGGACATAATGGTTTAAAAGATATTATGGACCATTTGCACAGCAAAGATTTTTGGCGTTTGCGCCTCGGTATTGGCCATCCCGGCCAGCGCGACCGTGTCCATGATTATGTCTTGAGTTCACCTTCTGTTTCAGATAAACAAAGAATAGAGTTAGCGATTGAATTTGCACTTACCACGTTAACGGTATTTGCTCAAGGGGATCAAGCGCAAGCGATGCAAATTTTACATACGCAACAAGAATAATAGGAACACTTATGGGATTTAAATGTGGCATCGTTGGACTCCCCAATGTGGGAAAATCCACTTTATTTAATGCCTTAACCAAAGCGGGTATTGCCGCTGCCAATTACCCTTTTTGCACCATCGAACCGAATATAGGTATCGTTCCAGTTCCAGACCCGCGACTGAATGCGCTAGCTAAAATTGTTAAACCACAAAAAATAATTCCCACCACCATGGAATTTGTTGATATCGCCGGTTTAGTGCAAGGAGCCGCACAGGGTGAAGGTTTAGGTAATAAATTTCTTGCACATATCCGCGAGGTCGATGCAATTGTACATGTGGTACGCTGCTTTGCAGATACCGATGTTGTGCATGTCACAGGCCAAGTTAATCCGGTCGCCGATGTACAAACTATCCATACTGAATTAGCCTTAGCCGATTTAGAAACTGCTGAAAAAGCTGTACTGCGTCTTAACAAAGCGAGTAAATCTAACGACAAATCGGCAGTGCTGAGTAAAAATTTGTTAGAGCGTATCATTCCTGAATTAAATCAAGGTCGTTTATTACGTCAACTCGATTTTAGTCCTGAAGAATTGGTATTGTTGCGCCCCTATTCTTTTTTAACACTTAAATCAACCTTATACATTGCCAATGTCGATGAACAAGGCTTTGTGAGTAATCCATTACTTGAACAATTAGAAACTTATGCGCAAGAAGACAAGGCCAAAGTAGTGGCGATTTGCGCGAAATTAGAAGAAGATTGTATCGATTTAAATGATGAAGAAAAGCAAGAATTTTTACAAGTCTGTGGTTTAACTGAAACAGGTTTAGATCGTTTGATACGTGCCGGTTATGAATTACTGGATTTACAAACCTATTTCACAGCAGGCGTCAAAGAAGTGCGCGCTTGGACCGTACATAAAGGTGCTACCGCTCCACAAGCGGCTGCTTGCATCCATACCGATTTTGAAAAAGGGTTTATCCGTGCTGAAGTCATCAGTTATGATGACTTCACACGTTATCAAGGTGAACAAGGCGCCAAAGAAGCGGGTAAGTGGCGTTTAGAGGGAAAAACCTACCTGGTCAAAGATGGCGACGTCATGCATTTTTTATTTAATGTTTAATACCCATTCTTATTAAGATCTATCAAAATTTCGTGTATAAATTATTTGATATCCTTGCTTTCGTGTATTAATTACTTGGTATTTTTGATTTCTAGTAGCATCGGGATTAGAAGAAAAAAATGCACTAAGCGTACTAAGGAGATTGATAGTTCGATCCAGGAAACTCAATGCATCTTCTTTAGGATTTTTTTTAACTTTTTCGCCATATTTCTCCAAGGCGCATTCCAAATTTTGTTGTATATCGTTTAATTTTTCTTCACGAGCAGGATCAAAAAAATTTAATCCTTTTAACTGTCTATATGCATTAAACAAACACATATCATGTGTAGAATTTGTCATTGGCACACTATTAACTAAGGAAATATTTCCTGGCATAAAGCTTCTCTTCTAAAAAAATAAGAGATGCATTCTACAATATTTTAAAATAAATAAATCTTTTTTATTTTTTTATTTTTTTATTTTAAAATAAAAAAATATCCGATTTTATTGTTTTTTGTTATACTTTAACTTCGATAGATAATAATTTTTCAAATCAAACTCCAGGATAAGGAGCTCGTATGAATTTAGACTATTTAGATCAAGCCATACCAAAATATTGGATTTTATTACTGCGTTATTGGCTACCTTTTTTTAAAACTCCTAGCGATTTTTATTTTAGATGTCGAGATTTTATCGATAAGCTTAAACGCTCGGGTCACAAATATTTTCCTTGGCGCAAACTTCCTGATTTATTATTTATTTTTGAAAAATATGCTTATGAAACATCAGAAATAAATATATCGAAAAAAATTATCGATACTATTTTTACTAAAAAAACTAATTTCAACACAAAAAAACTCTTAGAACAACTTTTTGAGCGCTTTAGCCCAGATAACACCCATACACCTATTTTAAACGATGTTTTACAGCGACTACCCACTAAATTGTACCTCGAGTATTTTCAGAAATTAAAAGCAGATGACTGTTCTTCGCAGATTTTAAAATGGTGTGCTCGCCTAAAGGATAAATTTTTACTAGAAGATAAATTAGCACTTATCTTATCATTACCTGACGACAAGTTAGTAGCCAATCAATCGGAAATATGCAAATTAGCCATTCAAGAATGTGAAGAAAAATTTATTAATAATAATTTTGGCCTAAATTTTTTAAATGCCTATCTTATTGAACACTTGCTTAAATTTATCTTCTCGCGTTCCTATACTTTATTTTTTTCGAATAGTTTTATTCAATCCTTAATAAATCAATTGTTGGAAACGCAAAATCCAGTATTAATTTCGTATATTATAGAAATTGAGGTACAAAATAGATATAATTTTTTTGAAAGTTTCTTAACAGAGAATAAAATTTTTCAGAAAAATATCCCGCTTTTTCTTAGTCTTTGCCCAGAGGAACAATGGTCGGATCTCATCGATCAATTAATTATCTCTGTTTTTAACAAAACTGCATCTGAAAAAACGGACGACGATGTAAAAAAAGAAAAATCAACTGTGAATGATACAGATTTATTACTATTAACGCAGCTGCAAGAACAAACGATTACTTATCCACTTAATCTATTTCAATTCCTTGCCATACAAAGTTTAAGTAAAAAACCACTTAATTTAGTAGCATTAAAAAATGTTTTTACAGTAAATAATGACTTACTTAAATATTGCAAAAAATTCCCAATAGAATTCCAGTTTGCCGTCGTTGCAAGCAGTATCTTAGCCATAAAAATATTTATTAAAGATCATTTTTTGATTGATGTGCCTAAAGAAAACACGCGCCATAGTGTTCATCGTTCTTTTTATCAATTTTTTAATAATACGAATATCGATAAATCTATAGATATTGCGGACCTTATATTAAAAAAATTACCTGCGCATTTACAATCAAAGTACCAAGCAGATTTAAACTTGCTACAGCAACTGTTAACACGGCTCAATTTAATAGAAGAGGATCCGGAAATTATTAAATTTAACAATAAATGTTTCATGGAGCAAAATAAAAATCAAAGAGAAGATGAAGAAAAGTTCGAAGCACGCCGAGAACTTCTGCAACGTATCCGTGAAGGAAAGCAAAGTAGTGTCGCTTATCAACGTATGGAAGAGCTTTTTGGTACTGAAGCGGCAACCATGCAAGAAAAATGGAAAAAGAATTTAGGCGTACATTTTTTTGATGCTAACGATACTGAAGAGCGTAAACTTGCATTAAAAGAAGCTTCAGAGCTTATAAAATTTAATCGTGAGAGCAATGATTTTTCTTGTTTAAGCACTTCACCTTCATCAACAAGTTATTTTGCGCTATAATTTTATTCGTTTAATATAATTTTTGTAAGCTAGGATGTAGTTATACAAAACTATGTTATGATGAAAATACTTGAAAACTTAAGTATGTATTGCCTGTTAAAGAGATTATATATTTAAATTTTTTAGTAACAATATCCATAATTTAATAAAATAAAAGGTATTTACTATGAAAGAAACCACTAAATTCAAAAAGCCAAAAGATTACTTTTCTTCTTTTTTATCTCTAAATGCCTTATTAACACAGAATTCTCCGATCCAACAAGCCTATTTAAATGAAAATCCTAGCGCAAAAAATCAGGAAGTTTCACCAGAAAACAAAAAATTCAAGCAATTTATTATCGCATTAGATTCTGATAAAAAAAGCCAATTAATATCGGCTGAAAAAAAGTATATGAGTAAGATTGGTTCTTATCTACAAGAATTAGAAAATTGGTCAAATTCAGCTAAAGCGCTTGATTTATTGCCTTTCGCTTTTATTAGGATCCCCTTGTTAATGCTACCTACTGCAATTTATGCTTTATATATTGTGGTGACAATGTCATTAAATAAGCTTGACAACGCTTTATCTACGGCTAAATTATCTCAAAGAGTATTTATGTCTGGCGCTGATGCTATTCCAAAAGACATTGAAACTTGTAAAACTAAACTTAAACAAAGTGACGACATAATTAAAACGATTGGGAACACTATGCGGGAGAATGAAGCATCATATGGAAAATATACTGCTATATGTCCTTACTTGTTTTCACTACCTATGCAAGAGAATCCTACTACAAAAAATTATTCTTCATTACCTTATTCCTTTGCAAAATAGAAAGAATACTTAAAAAAATTTTGTTAATTTACTTTATAATAAATTATGAGCTTGCATCCAAGCGTCATTATAGATTTTGCTAAGATATTTACTACCGCTATCGGGTAATATCGTGGCGATGGTAGCAGGCTCAGTTAATTCAGCAGCAATCTTTAGTGCCGCCCAAACGTTAGCACCCGAGGAACCCCCGACTAATAAACCTTCCTCTTTAGCTAAACGGCGCGCCATTAAAAACGCATCTTGATCGGTAAAAGTAATAATCTCATCCAATACAGAAAAATCGAGTGCCTTTACAATATGATCTTCACCGACGCCTTCCACTAAATAATTACAATTCCCTTGTTTTGGAATTTTTCCAGTCTTAAAATACTCATAGTAAATAGAACCAACCGGATCGGGCATGATGACTTTAATCGCTGGATTTTTTTCTTTAAGAAAACGACCCACACCCGAAACCGTACCGCCGGTACTGCCAGAGGCAATAAAGATATCGACGTTACCTTGTGTTTGTTGCCAAATTTCGGGAGCGGTATTCACGTAATGCGCTTCAGGATTTTTCGGATTATCATATTGATCGAGTCGAAAACTATTCGGTGTTTCCGCAGCGATACGCTTTGCGACATTAACATAATGTTCGGGGGAATCCGGCGGGGCAGCCGTTGGTGTCACGACAATTTCGGCACCATAGGCACGTAAAGTATTTTGTTTTTCTAAACTCACCTTATCCGGCATAGTCAAAATAGCACGGTAGCCTTTGACTGCCGCTAACATGGCGATAGCGGCACCGGTATTTCCGGACGTATTTTCTACTATCGTACCGCCCGGTTTTAACCATCCTTTTTGTTCGGCATCGGCAATAATATAATCGACAATACGGTCTTTTACACTACCACTAGGATTAGCAAATTCACATTTAACTAAGATGGTTACGTGTGTATTTGGAACTATTTTTTCTAATTTAACCAGCGGTGTATTTCCTATCGCCTGTAAAATAGAACGCTTACTCTTCGCACTTGACATTGTTTGTTATGAAAAAAAATTGATCATATTAATTGTGCAACCATTTTGCCCATATCGGCGGGTGATTTAACGGTATGAACACCAGCCGCTTCTAATGCTTTAAATTTTTCCGCAGCAGTCCCTTTCCCACCGGAAATAATCGCACCGGCATGACCCATACGTTTTCCAGCAGGCGCTGTCACACCAGCAATGTAAGCGACTACGGGCTTAGTCACGTAAGTTTTAATAAAATCTGCCGCTTCTTCTTCTGCTGTGCCGCCAATTTCGCCGACCATTAAAATAGCTTCGGTTTGTGGATCTTCTTGAAACATGCGCAGTACATCAACAAAATTCATGCCTGGAATCGGATCGCCACCAATCCCGACACAAGTACTTTGTCCTAAACCTAAGTCAGTTGTTTGTTTAACCGCTTCATAAGTTAAAGTACCTGATCGTGATACGATACCAACGCGGCCAGGTTTATGGATATAGCCGGGCATAATGCCAATTTTACATTGTCCGGGTGTAATCACGCCGGGACAATTCGGCCCTATTAAAAGTGAACGGCTATTATTTTCTAAATAAACCTTCACATCTAACATATCCAATACTGGGATACCTTCAGTAATACAAACAATTAATGAAATACCGGCATCGGCTGCTTCAACAATAGAATCTTTACAAAAAGGCGCTGGCACATAAATAACACTGGCATCCGCACCTGTTTCTGCAACAGCATCTGCTACCGTATTAAACACTGGTAAATCTAAATGTTGTGTTCCACCTTTTCCAGGTGTCACGCCGCCGACCATCTGCGTACCGTACGCGATGGCTTGTTCAGAATGAAAGGTTCCTTGTTTACCGGTGAAGCCTTGGCAAATGACTTTCGTATTTTTGTCGATTAATATACTCATAGATCACTATCTAACCTTTTATAAAAATGTTTTATTTTACAGCCAAAAACCCAAGTGCGAAGCGTATCATGCCGTCATTGGAGATTTAACAGCAGCAACTATTTGTTCTGCAGCATCGGTTAAACTATTCGCAGCAATGATATTTAACCCACTTTCAGATAATTTTTTTGCGCCTAGATCCGCATTATTACCTTCTAAGCGCACCACAACTGGAATTTTAACGCCAACATCCTTGACTGCACCAATAATTCCATCCGCGATCATATCGCAACGTACGATACCGCCAAAAATATTGACTAATATACCTTTAACTTTTTCATCGGATAATATGATCTTAAATGCTTCGGTAACGCGTTCCTGTGTAGCACCACCACCAACATCTAAGAAATTAGCAGGATTGCCACCGTGTAGTTTAATTAAATCCATCGTCGCCATGGCTAAGCCTGCACCATTCACCATACAACCGATGTCACCGTCTAAAGCGATATAGTTTAATTCCCAATCGTGGGCACGATTTTCACGTTCATCTTCTTGTGAAGGATCGCGCATCGCGCGTAATTGGGGTTGTCTAAATAAAGCATTATCATCGACCACGACTTTAGCATCTAAACAAATCACATGATCATTTTCATCGATAATCAAAGGATTAATTTCGACTAAACTCAGATCACGCTCGACAAACATCTTACCTAAACCTAATAAAATGTGTGTAAATTCTTTTAATTGATTAGCGGTTAATTGCAATTTAAAACCTATATCGCGTGCTTGATAAGGCATAACTCCTAGCAAAGGATCGATGGTAATTTTTAATATTTTTTCGGGTGTTTCTTCAGCCACCTTTTCAATTTCAACACCACCTTCGGTACTTGCCATGATAACGACACGACGCGTGCTGCGATCTAACACCGCACCTAAATATAACTCGCGTTTAATATCACAAGGCTGAGCAATTAATATTTGGTTAACCGGTTGACCCTGCTCATCAGTTTGAAAGGTCACTAAACGTTTGCCAAGCAGACGTTTACTTTCTGCTGCTACCGCTTCTTTACTGGTCACATATTTAACACCACCGGCCTTCCCTCTGCCACCCGCATGTACCTGTGCTTTGACCATCCATGCATTTCCACCTAAGGCTTCAGCAGCAGCGATGGCCTGTTCGACTGTGCTCGCGGTTTTACCTAGAGGCACGGGTAACCCATATTCGCTAAATAGTTCTTTACCTTGGTATTCATGTAGATTCATGGATTTCTTTTTCTCCTAATTATAATACGCTTCGCACTTGAATTTTTGTCTGCACCATACTTTGCACTATGAATATAACTTAAACATCAATTAACAAACGGGATGGATCTTCAAGTAACTCTTTAATGGTCTTTAAAAAGCTGACTGATTCTTTGCCGTCAATAATACGATGATCGTAGGATAAAGCAACATACATCATCGGTCTAATGACCACCTGACCGTTTTCTGCCACCGGTCGCTCCTCGATTTTGTTCATTCCGAGTATCGCGCTTTGTGGTGGGTTAATAATCGGTGTCGCTAATAACGACCCAAAAACTCCACCATTGGTAATGGTGAAAGTACCACCGGTCATATCTTCAATAGCGATCTGATTTTCTTTGGCTTTACGACCATAATTGGCAATGGTTTTTTCTATATCGGCAAATGATAAACCATTCGCATCGCGCAGAATAGGAACCACCAGACCGCGATCCGTTGAGACAGCAATACCGATATCAAAATAATTATGATAAACCACATCATTACCATCAATCGAAGCATTCACTGCTGGAAAACGCTTTAAGGCTTCAATAACCGCCTTAGTAAAAAAAGACATAAGGCCTAAACGTGTTCCATGCAGCTTTTCAAAACTATCTTTGTAGCGGCTGCGTATCTCCATCACTTTTTGTAAATTGATTTCATTAAAAGTCGTTAAAATTGCCGCATTGTGCTGAGCTGCCACGAGTCGCTCAGCAATACGCGCACGTAAACGTGTCATTGGCACACGTTTTTCCAAACGTCCATTGCTGGCAGGCGCATCGACTGCAGATAGATCAGAGAGTCGACTGGAAAGATTCGGCGTTTGTGGTGTAGCAGATGTTTGTTGCAATACATCGGCTCGCGTCACACGACCCGATTTTCCGCTCCCTTGAATATTCTCTAAAGGTAAATCTTGTTCAGCGGCGCTGCGTCTTGCAGCCGGTCCCGCCAAATTAGCGCCGCTATCCGCAGTTTTAGTTTTTTCTGCGACGGGTGCTGATGAAGATGAAGAGGGTTTCTCTGTTTTCATACTAACTTCCTTGTCAGTGTCTAGATGCGCTAAAATTTCACCCGCTTTAACCACAGTTCCTGCTTGTTTTACAATTTCACCCATCACACCGTCGGCGGGTGCCGGTACTTCTAAAACAACTTTATCGGTTTCCAGATCGACTAAATTATCATCCCGCTTAACCATTTCACCTGGTTTTTTATGCCACGTGACAACGGTCGCATCGGCAACCGATTCAGGTAACATCGGAACTTTGACTTCTATACTACTCATTTCTGGATTCCTCTCATTAAACTTAATTCAGCTTTAGGCTAAAGCTTCTTTAACTAGTGTTTGTTGTTCTTCTATATGCACCAAAGGTGAACCCACCGCAGGAGCGGCAGAAGCGGGTCTACCCACATACCGTAGAATTTGGATTTTTGCTAGACACGCAACGAGTTCATGTTGGATACAATACCATGCACCTTGATTTTTAGATTCTTCTTGGCACCATACAATATCTTTTACTTTAGAATAAGCATTTAGTACAGCACGCAACTCAATGTCTGGAAAAGGATATAATTGTTCGATGCGTATCAATGCGATATCTTCACGTTTTTGCGTACGCCGTTGTTCGAGTAAATCATAATAAACCTTACCACTACATAAAACGACACGTTTTACTTTTTTGACATCGACTTCACCATCAGAAATAATGGATTGCCACGTACCGCTCGCTAATTCTTGCAAAGTTGATACTGCTAATTTATGGCGTAATAAACTTTTCGGTGTCATAAGAATTAAAGGTTTTCGATACGGTCGTAACATTTGTCGTCGCAAGCAATGAAAAATCTGCGCCGGGGTACTCGGCACACACACTTGCATGTTGTCTTGCGCGCAGAGTTGTAAGAAACGTTCTAAACGCGCCGAGGTATGTTCAGGACCGGAGCCTTCGTAACCATGAGGTAAAAATAAAACTAAACCGCACAGTCTGCCCCATTTTTGCTCTGAAGAACTTAAAAATTGATCAATAACCACCTGCGCGCCGTTAACAAAATCACCGTATTGCGCTTCCCAAATCACTAAACTATTCGGATTAGAAATAGCATAACCATATTCAAAACCCATAACCGCCGCTTCTGAGAGTATCGAATCAATCACGGTAAATGCATTGGGATCTTTAGCCAACTGTGCTAAAGGCGTTATGGTTTGATTGGTATTAAAATCATGGAGCACTGCATGACGATGGAAAAAGGTACCGCGTTCACTATCTTGACCGGATAAACGTACTTCATAGTTCTCTTGCAATAAAGTAGCGTAAGCCATGGTTTCGGCATAACCCCAATTAAGTGGCAACTCGCCAGCCGTCATTTTGCGTCGATCTTCCATAATTTTGGCAACTTGCGCTTGTAATATAAACCCTTTCGGTAAGGTTTCTATTTGCGTAGCTAATTTTTTCAGTAAGGATAAATCAACGGCAGTAGCAGCCGGTGAACGCCAATCTTGATAGCGATAAGGACGCCAATCAATACGGTAAGGATTTTCATAATCACTAGTAAGGCGTTGTACCACGGCTTGTCCATTATCTAATCGATTTCTATATTCATCGGACCATTGTTGAACTTCTTTTGCGCTTACGACTCCTTGGCTAATTAACGCATCGGCATACTGTTGTTTTGCGGTAGGTAATTGTTTAATGGTTTGATAGATTAACGGTTGCGTCGCTGCGGGTTCATCGGCTTCATTATGACCGTGACGGCGATAACAGACTAAATCAATAACAACATCTTTTTTAAAGGTTTGCCGAAAATCAAACGCAAGTTGTAAAGTAAATAATACGGCTTCAGGATCATCACCATTGACATGAAAAATCGGCGCATCAACAATTTTAGCCGGATCGGTACAATACCAACTGGAACGTGCATTTTGCGGATCAGTAGTAAAACCAAGTTGATTATTCAGAACAATATGTAAGGTTCCACCAGTACCATAAGCTTCGGTTTGCGATAATTCAAAATTCTCCATCACAATGCCCTGACCAGAAAAAGCAGCATCACCATGGATCAGTAACGGTAATACTTGCTTTCTTCCGCTGTCTTGACGACGTTCTTGGCGTGATCGCACTGAACCTTCCACCACGGGATTAACAATTTCCAGATGTGAAGGGTTAAATGCCATAGCAACATGCATGACACCGTGATCGGTTTTTATATCGGCAGCAAAACCCTTGTGGTATTTGACATCGCCAGAACGATTTTCTTGCGTTAACTTACCGGCAAACTCTTCGAATAATTTAGCAGGCGATTTACCTAAAATATTAATAAGCACATTTAATCTGCCACGATGCGCCATACCAATAACGATTTCTTGCACCGAAGCGGCACTTGCATGTGCGACTAACTCTTCGAGTAATGGGATTAAACTATCTCCACCTTCCAAAGAAAAACGTTTTTGTGCAACAAATTTATTACCCAAAAATTTTTCTAAGCCATCGGCCTGGATTAAACCTTTCAAAATAGTTTTTTTTGCTTGCGCTGCGAAACTCGGTTTACCCACTACCGCTTCGATACGCTCTTGCAACCAAGATCGTTGCGCGTGATCGGTTATATGTTGATATTCGAAGCCTATGCTGCGGCAATAGATCTTTTTAAGCTGCGCCAGTAAACTCTCTGTGGTAACACTGTGTAAACCGAGTAAACCATTCAGATTAACGATGCGCGTCATATCTTGCGCGCTAATATCGTGATTTTCTAAGCTTAGATCGACTATTTCCCGTTTTGGGGCTAATGCTAAGGGGTCCAAGTGCGCTTGGTAGTGACCATAGCGACGATAGGCATCAATTAAACTAAGGAGCCTATCATGTAAATCGCTGGCCTCACGAACCATTCTTTTCTCGAGGGGTCGTTGCGCTAATTTGGTAAAATAAGAACGAATATCAGCATGCGAAACATCATTTTCTTTATCACTAAGTTGGCTAAAATAGGTTTGCCATTCGGCACTTAGCTGAGTTGGGTCATGCAGATATTGCTCATACAGAGTTTCTAAATAAGTGCCATTACCACTAAATAGGTAGGAATTTTTTTGTAAGGCCTTTGCGGATTTTAATTGCTCAGTCATGACGGTTGAATTTTACCCTATTTAATACTTACCGTTAAGTAAGCCTATATACTAGCTATGAGTATAGTTTATTGTATTTATCTTAAAACTGAAATCATCTCTGGCTCAGTATCCTGCTAAATAAGTTTCAAACTTCTTCTTGTAAAAGCTCAGAACGTATATGACCTATCGCCTTAGCCGGATTAAGTCCTTTAGGACATACCGTAGTACAATTCATAATTGTCCGACAGCGAAATAAACTAAATAGATCATTTAATTCTGCTAAACGTTGTTCTTTGGCATCGTCGCGATTATCCACCAAGAAGCGACAAAGCCATAATAAGGCCGCGGGTCCCAAAAATTTATCTGGATTCCACCAATAAGAAGGACACGCGCTGGTACAGCAAGCACACAAGATACATTCGTAAAGTCCATCTAATTTTTCACGTTGCTCAGGTGACTGTAAACGTTCTTTCGCTGGTGGTTCTTTATCATTAATAAGATAAGGTTGCGCTTTTTCGTATTGACGATAAAAAGGTTCCATGTCCACCACTAGATCACGTATCACCGGTAGCCCGGGTAGCGGTCTTAACACAACGGGCGAGCGCAAGGATGAAACCTGCGTGATACACGCCAAACCATTTTTACCATTAATATTCATACCATCCGATCCGCAGACCCCTTCGCGGCAAGAACGACGAAAGCTTAAGGTTTGATCCTGTTCCTTCAAACATTCCAAAGCTTCCAATAACATCATGTCTTTACCCGAAGCAACCTCCAATGTGTAATCTTGCATATAAGGCTTTTTGTCGATCTCGGGATCATAACGATAAATGGAAAATTGCATAATTCAACCTAATGGATAACTTTTATATGTTCAATTAAAAAATGGTTTACTCATCATTGCGGGCACCGAAAACATTAACGTCATTGCGAGCGCGTAGCGCGCGACAATCCAAGATGGCCACGCTCACTTCGTGAGCTCGCCATGACGGTTTTTTTTATACACTAATAGGATCGCTCTTTAAGCTCCATGGGTGGTACTGTTAATGGTTTCCGATTAACCGGTCTAAAATCTATCGTATCTGCTCTAGAGAAATACAGTAAATGTTTTAACCAATTTTTATCATCCCGTTTTGGAAAATCTTCGCGACTATGCGCACCACGACTTTCTTCACGCGTTAATGCCGAGATTGCTGAAGCATAGGCCACTTCCATCATGTTATCGAGTTCTAAAGCTTCTACACGTGCGGTATTAAACACTTGACTATGGTCAGTTAAGACCGCGTGATTGAGACGTTCTTGCAATTGTTTTAGTTTGATTAAGCCTTCTTCCATATATTTTGCCGTGCGAAACACACCAAAATCGGTTTGCATGACTTTTTGCATTGCATGCCGAATCTCGACTAAACTTTCACCTTGCTTAGATTGCTCCCAACGATTTAAGCGACTTAATGCCGCATCTAAATCATCTTGATTAATAGTGAGTAACGGTAAATCTTGGATTAACGATTCACCGACATGTAAACCAGCAGAACGACCAAACACAATTAAGTCCAGCAAAGAATTACCACCTAATCGATTCGCTCCATGCACGGAAACACAGGCACACTCACCTGCGGCGTATAACCCTTCAACGACTTGATCCTGACCTTCAATATCAACCGTAATCACTTGTCCATGAACATTGGTGGGGATTCCGCCCATCATATAATGACAGGTTGGAACAACAGGAATAGGTGTGGTAATCGGATCCACATGCGCAAAAGTCAACGCTAATTCACGAATTCCAGGTAAACGTTTTTTAATGATATCTGCACCGAGATGATCCAACTTTAATTTTACGTAATCAGTCCCTTCTGGATTAAACCCATTTCCGGCGCGTAATTCTAAAGCCATGGCACGTGCTACCACATCACGCGAAGCTAAATCTTTCGCATGCGGCGCATAACGCTCCATAAAGCGTTCACCGTTTTTATTAATTAAATAACCACCTTCACCGCGGCAACCTTCTGTCACTAAGACACCGGCTCCGGCAATACCAGTCGGATGAAATTGCCACATTTCCATATCTTGCACCGGAAAACCCGCACGTAAGACCATACCGATACCATCTCCGGTATTGATCATCGCATTAGTAGTGGATTGGAAAATTCGTCCCGCACCGCCAGTCGCTAAAATAGTTGCACGTGTATGAAAAAAAACAATTTCACCGGTTTCGATACACAACGCAGTGAGCCCAGCGACTTGACCTTGTGGTGTTTTAACCAAATCAATGGCATACCATTCATTAAAAAAATGGGTTTTGGCTTTTATGTTTTGTTGGTACAAAGTATGCAACAAGGCATGACCGGTTCTATCGGCAGCCGCACAGGTACGTGCGGCTTGATCACCGCCAAAATTTTTTGATTGGCCACCAAATGGACGTTGATAGATTTTTCCGGAGTCCATCCGCGAAAACGGTAAGCCCATATGTTCCAGCTCATACACCGCCTCAGGACCGGTTTTACACATGTACTCAATACTATCTTGGTCACCTAAATAATCCGATCCTTTCACCGTATCGTACATATGCCAACGCCAATCATCTTCATGCGCATTACCCAAGGCGCAAGTAATTCCGCCTTGTGCTGAAACAGTATGTGAACGTGTTGGAAATACTTTAGAAATTAATGCCACTTTCTGACCAGAATTCGCCAATTGCAATGCCGCGCGCATACCCGCACCACCCGCACCAACAATCACAGCATCAAATATATACGTAGGCAAAGCCATTAGATTGTGCCCCAGAAAATAACTAAACCCCAGATAAAATAGAGAAATAGTGCAATGATAATGATGAGTTGAGTGATTAAACGTAAACTCGCAGAGTTAATATAGTCCGTCACTATCGTCCACATGCCGATCCAAGCATGCCAAAATAAACTCAATAAAAATAAGCTACTGAACAAACGCATACCTACATGACTAAACAAATTCTGCCAGCTTACATAATCTAATGGTTGATGACTAAGAATAAATCCCAATAAAAAAATAATATACGCCGCTAGAACCACCGAAGTGGTACGCTGGATTAACCAATCACGCAACCCGTTACCGCTAAGACTAGTTACATTAGTTAATTTTTTTACCATAAATAAATTCCCATCAAACCGGTCAGACCTATTGCCAGGACAATAACCAATCCGGCACTAAAACGGGCTGACTTTAATTCTTCCGCAACACCCGCATCCATCAACAAATGACGAACACCCGCTAATAAATGATAAAAAAGCGCAAATAAAAAGCCTAAGGTGAATAATTTGACAACAGGATGCGTAAAACAGGTATGCACAGTAAAAAAAGCTTCTGGGCTATGCAAGCTAAGCGCTAGGACAGCTAAAAAGATCGGAATAATTAAAAATAAGAAAAAACCAGAGATTCGATGCAAAATTGATACGATTGCCGTTATAGGAAAGCGAATCGTCAATAAATTAAGATTAATCGGTCGTTTACTCACAAATTGTAAGCCTTTTAATGAAACGGGGTAAAAAAGACTGGGCGATTATACGCTTAATTAACACGCAAATACAAATAAGTTGCACTTTTTTCTAACATTATGATTACAAGCAATTCATTGGATAGCTTATGCTTGATAAACCTGATTATTTGAAATCGTTATTTATCTAAAAGCACATTTACTTCAAAATAATAATGTGCTGATATCAACTATTCAATTGACAGAATAATAAACCCAGTTTTCAAGGAGATTACTAATGAGCATAAGACACAATTTTACGCTAGATAATTTGGATACTAATAATCCTAATAAGCTTTTAACCTATCTAGGATTTACCTCTGATCACACAGCCAATGAAGCCATCCTTGATAAATTTTTTTTGCATGCAAACTATGCAAATCATGAAAGCATCCTATAGAAAATTGCAACCCATCCGATTTTGCCACACAACAAGCTGTAATAAATAAGTGGTTTGATAATAATCAAAAAGTAAAAATTTTTGCTAAGCTTCTGCAGATGAAAAAAATCTCGGCTGATTATTATAATACACAAATTTGGCGATATGAGATGAAAACATTAAAAACCTGGTGTAAGCATTCAATCTTTAAGAAACTTGCGTGTGACTATTCCGAAAAAAACAATATCATCGGGGAATTACCTCTCCCTCCACCATTAAAAAATTTTTTAAAAGGATAAGACTTAGTGCTCACGGATACCCTATCTCCTGGTTTTTAACAATTTGTTAGTTGATAAACTCAAGTTCAGTAAGTTACTTTTTTCTTAACTAGCAAACAATTGTCGTTCCGTTAAGTATACAGGTCACTAAATCCAATGAAATATTTGAGCCTGTGGTTATAGCGGCATTTGGGCTAGGACTTGTTACGGATAAGCTACCTAGCTCCATGAGGACTGAAGCTCCCGTGTTTGTCATTATTCCCCTCACCATAGCGTTAGCACCTGTACTCGTCACTGAAATATCACTATTAATAATATTGAATTCTGCATTGCTCAATGCATTAACGCCAAAGGCGTTACCTAGACCGCTTACATTTAACTGGCTATTTTCCATATTTCCCGTACTGTTCCCAGTTATACTTATTCCCGTTATTCCTCCGCCTAAGGTTCGCGTTACATCCATTTGACTTGATTGAATGCTAAATGAAGAATTAGCCTCTGCTCTAAGGACACGTCGACCCGCAAAAACTACGCTATCTCTTAATGCTAATTGACTGTTAGATAAAAAGATAGTCGTATTAAGAAATCGATCGGAAACCCTGCCTATTTGACTAGCATTAACATTCACATTGCTAGCATTAGTGGCAGTGATTGCATTCCCTGCTGCCGTATTGCTCGTAGGTAATAAAATAATGTCATTTAAGGTATTGTTACTCGTTAAAATAAACGCGCCATTAAAAATGGAACGATTAGCACTCACTGCGCTTTCGTTAAAATCCGCTGAACGAGAAGAAACACTTTGTCCTGGTTTTAAACTAATTGCTCCAGTTCCTGAACTATTCAATGCCGGGTAATTACCTCCATTAAAAAACATCGTCGTATTCGGTATTAAAGAATCTAAGGTATTCACTCCGGTTTGACTAAAATCGCTAGGCGCACAAGGATTTTCAAACGTACAGTTAGCTAAAGTTAAGTTAATACCTCCATCATTAGGATTTCCATTTTGGCTGAAAAAAGCAATATTGTTACTAATTAACTGCGTGCTGGTTCCTTGACCTTCTGCAAAGAAAAGAGTCCGGCTGGGAATGCCGGAACCATGGCCCCAATGCGCAAAATAACGTTCAACAGGATCAGTTAATCTTTCTGACAAGGAAGGATCGGCGGTATGTTTTCTCACCCCACCAAAACTCACACCGATGCCTGCTATCACCTTGCTGTGTTGATAATTATCATAACTAAAGTTAGTAAAAATCCTAATATTTTGATCAAACCAATATTGAAACCCAGCAACACCGCCACGTAAATTATCTGTGCCGGGAAAATAAGCGCCTAAATAGGCTTTCAAAGGTACCTGTCGAAAAAGTTGGTAAGCCAACATAGCATCAGCGCCATTACCAATTCTTTCAATTTCATTAGCAAGATTAAATATGCTATTAATTACTTCACTATGGCCAGTAAAAAACGGTTCGCTTACTGAATTAAATTCGTATCGATAATTTACTTCATTACTACGCCCAGCTACTGGGATATAGGCATTGATATGCGTATCGCAACGCCTCCCTAATATTTCCACACCAGGATTCGCTACCCAAAAATCACTATTATTATTGACGCGTGTACGGCCAGCAAACGCATACCAACCTAAAATAGCCGCATCGTTATTAATCCAACGATAACCCAAGCCTAAGTCTGCCAGCCATTGTTGATCACTACCATAAGCAGCTTGTGGATTCACATAAAGATTATGGATTTCATTGCCATCAAGTGACAACATTAAATCCGCTGATCCTACCGTATAAACACCGGTATAGGCATTCGCAGAAAACCGTGGTGCTAAGGAATCAGCTAAGCCATTAGCCGTATAGATACATATGAATGCAATCAAATAGTATTTTAACCAGCGATTCCTTTTGCAATCCTTTTGCATGATCTCTTCCTATTCGCAAGTTATTCTAAACCCACTAAGCGGGCCAATTTTTGACTCTCGTCGGCTTTTAATTCCCGATATTGCCCCCTGCTTAAATCTTCTGGCAAGCTCACACTACCAAAGCGCACGCGTAGCAAGCGACTAACGCTAACACCTTGTGACTCCCATAAACGCCTCACTTCTCGATTGCGTCCTTCTTTAAGTACTACATGATACCAATGATTGGCACCCGAACCGCCTCGCTCTTCGATATGCGTAAAAGCAGCCATGCCATCCTCTAACTTCACACCTTTTCTTAAGCGATCCAAAATTCTCTCATCCACTTTACCTAATACACGCACGGCGTACTCTCTTTCAATTTCGTAAGAGGGATGTGAAAGGCGATGCGCTAATTCACCATCATTAGTGAAAACTAATAACCCTAAGGTATTAATATCTAAACGGCCAATCATTATCCAACGTTGACCACGTAACGGAGGTAAATGTTCAAATACTGTTGGCCGTTGCTCAGGATCCGAGCGTGCACAGATCTCGCCTTCTGGTTTGTGATAGATCAATATCCGCCGTTTAAAATCAGAAGTTGGTATGAGCGGAATTGGCTTACCATCTATAAAAATTTTTGCCGTCAAATCAATTCTATCGCCGAGTTTAGCTGGATGCTGATTAATACGAATCCGACCTTCACGGATCCAACGTTCAATTTCGCGACGTGAACCAATACCTAAATTAGCCAATATTTTTTGTATTTTTTCATTCATAAGAAATAAAGCCGGTTAATCCTCTTATATTATGCTAAATCAAACATTTCCGCTGATATTTTTTCTCTTGCTACATTTTTTTTCAATTGTGATTTAATGGTATACTTAAAAATACTTTTCAGGATGAAAAGCTTGATACAGGAGTAGTATGTTAGCCAGAATTTTTATTGCGGTATTATTAATACTTACTGCGGTAAGCACTTACACACAAACCCATCATACAATTATTTATTCGCATGTTTTGGGATCAAATCGTTTAAGTCCTTTTTGATAACGATAAATCTTTTCTGAATAATGTTGCCCATACCATTGCATATCCGCTATTTGTTGTGCAGACAACGGTTTTATTTTACCAGGAGAACCCATTACCAAAGAACCATCCGGAATATGTTGATTTTCTAATACCATAGCATTCGCTGCAATCAAACAGTGCTTACCAACCACGGCGTTATTCAATATTTTTGCGCCAATTGCAATAACAGAATAATCACCCACCGCTTGCGCATGCACCATGGCATGATGAGCAATCGTTACATGTCTGCCAATTCGCATCGGCATCTTTGGATCAGTATGCAAAACCGCAGCATCTTGGATATTACTATATTCGCCAATTTCTATTGTAGTATTATCCGCACGAACGACGGCTTGCGGTAAGATAATAACGTGATTATGGATGATCACGGCGCCAATCACATCCGCGCTTTCAGCAATAAAAATATCCTTACCTAATAGTGTTGGATGTCTGCCTTCAAAAGAATAAAGCATTTAAAAAAATCAATCAATTCTCAAGAGCATCGAGAGAAGTATTGGTTTCACTGTCAGACAAAGAAATCTCTAACGGTTCTGTCATCTGAGGCAAAGGAAAAGGCGGCAAATCTGTTAATTCTTTTAAACCAAAATGATCAAGAAATAATGTCGATGTCGCATAGAGATTGGGCCGTCCTGGGACTTCACGTTGACCCACCACCTGTATCCATTCTTGTTCCAACAAAGTTTTAACAATATTTGGATTTACTGCCACACCACGTATCGCTTCAATGTCTCCACGCGTCACCGGTTGCTTGTAAGCAATGATACTTAGGGTTTCCAACAAAGCACGCGAATAACGCGCTGGTTTTTCCGGCCAGAGTCGTTTAACCCATACATTGAGTGTACTTGTCGTTTGAAAACAATAACCGCTAGCCAGTTGCTTTAACTGAATTCCGCGATCTTGATAATCTTCGCTTAATTCCAACAGGATTTTCTTCAGATTCGATTTTGTCGGCCGTTCTTCCGGAGCAAATATATCTAATAAGCGCTCGATACTCACCGGTTCGCCGGCAGCAAGAATAGCAGCTTCACATATCGATTTCAGCATTTGATTTTCCATAGCCAAACTATAGCAGTAAACTGCACGTCATGGCGAGCAAATCCGCGGCTTAGTACATTCAATGATGAATATTAAGGAGCGGATTGATACAATTAATTAATGTCTAATACAACCGTCACCGGGGCTGACTAAAGGCTGAGAGGATGTTTCTATTCAACTCTTATAACCTGATGTGCTAGGACCGCTGGCTAGGAAAAAGTACCATGTCAACCTATAACAAGCCATTAGCCAGCGTCGTCAGTATTGCCGGTACGGATCCCTCCGGTGGCGCCGGCATACAAGCAGATATCAAAGCGATTTCAGCCACGGGTAGTTATGCCGCTAGCATCATTACCGTCTTAGTAGCGCAAAACACATTAGCCGTCACTGCCATACAAGAAATTCCATTAGCTTTTATTCAACAACAAATCAATGCAGTCTTTACTGACTTATCCATAGGCGCGGTTAAACTCGGTATGCTTTATCATGAAGAGATTATCCATTTAGTCGCCGCAAATTTAAAAAAATATCAACCAGGCTTTGTGGTGCTTGATCCGGTCATGATTTCTCAAACCGGTCATACCCTATTAAAACCTCAAGCAATACTCGCTTTAGTGGATCATTTATTCCCATTAGCGACATTGATTACACCTAATATTCCAGAAGCCGAAGCTATCTTAAAACTTAACATTAATGACGAACGCAGTATGCAAGATGCAGCCATCTTACTCGCGACATGCTATAAAACTTCGGTACTGCTTAAAGGTGGCCATTTAAAAAATACACATTCGCCGGATATTTTTTACGATTATCCCCAAAAACAAGTACACCGTTTTGATAGTTTACGCATCAACACTAAAAATACACATGGCACCGGTTGTACACTATCTGCTGCAATCGCTTCTTATTTAGCACAAGGTGAGAATTTATATACCGCCATTACTCAAGCAAAACACTATTTGACGCAATGCATTTTAGCCGCGAAAAATTTAAAGCTAGGTCATGGTCAAGGTCCAGTGCATCATTTTTATTTTTTAGATAAGATAGAACAACCTGTCTAGTGAACTATTTTTTTATAAACTTATTTAATCTTTGTTTTTTTATTTATTAAATTAAAT
>JABASH010002195.1:0-21416 GCA_019776445.1 Tomocerus maximus
GTATTCATGTATTTACGACTTGTGAGTTCAATTCAATTCAATTGAGTCATGATATTTGGGACAGTCCAACTAGTAATGCTAAAGTAATGAATTTTTATAACCGTTGTATTCCCTTTAAAGTCTCAAAATTCAATCAAGTTATGCTTATTGTGGTAAAGACGTTTTTGTGGAGTGGAAATGAAAAGGCTGTCGATTAAAGACAATTAAATACCTACCAGATTAATATTTGAAAATAAAAGCCTGGTAAATAATCTCAATATTGTACATCCATAGTCTACCAGAAGTGAACCGGAAAGGAACAGGGAAGAGATTGGGCACAGTAAAGTATATTTTGATGGACATTGGCGACAAGCGGCCTACTAAAGAGGAACAGGAACTTTTAGCAAGAATAAATAAAATGGTATGCTTTTACTATAGAAAATGAAGCTAAAAATAACATTTTAATCCCCATTTCTATCAGTGTCATTTTAAGAAAATCGAACTCGATAGGAATATGTTTTATACATATCAATAGATGTAACAGGTACTTAATGTAAATATATTTCTAATGTTTTAAAATCATTTTCGAACTAAGGAAATTGCGATGACCGAGCTGGAAATGCTACATCAGGAAAAGGCAATGACTGAAAGCGATATCAGCGATTTACAAAATATTCTCAGAGTGTTAAAGGACGAATATCAACATCAGGATGACATTTTAGGTTGGTCTGTTTATTTTTTGCAATTAATACAAAATCCATAAAAAATGGCAGGCCTTTACCCATTCAGTACTTAAATTAGTATATTGTGCAAGAAAGCAGGGATAATTATAACAATATCCACGGCATAATTATAGCGAAATGTGCCAATTGACGTTATCTTAATAAGCATTTTAGAAAAGTGGGAAATTATTTCAGTCCGCTGTTTTCTTATTTGGACTTTCTGCTGGAGAAAGTGAGACAAGTGACAAATTGCAGGCTAGAGCTATTTTGTGGGTTACTTAGTTTAGAATAATGAATGCTTTAATCTGTCGTAACAGAGCAACTATCTATGAGTGGTACTTCAGATGTAGAAACGCAACTCCAGAACGAAGGGGCAGAATTGGAAAGCAGACGAATAAAAATTTCAGATGTGTTCGAACGGTGGAAGGAAGGACGAGCTCTCGTTGGCGAGGCTTGCAGACAATTTTCATTGGCTTTGGAAAAATGGAAAAATATCAAAGATGACACGTAAGTTTTCTGGTACTTTATTCATTAAAATTATCTCCTACAAGGAGCAATCAGTATTTACCTTGAGGAAATCTTTTGCATGGCTGAAATGCTGAAAGATTGCCGTAAATTGTTATGCAATATCCAATCATATAACCTTATTGATAAGTAAAGTACTATATGCATTTTTTATTGTTTGCGTTCAGACCAGAAAACCATTACGATTATGGCGAAGAAATACGGGACGATTTAGTTACTGCTGTGCAATGTCTAACAAATGCTAAATTTTATATAAAGACTCAATTTCCTTATTGTTCCAAAGTCGAAATAGCTATCCTGGAAAAGGTAAGACTGCAATACCTCTTTTTTATAAATGTTTCATCAGACAACTCCTAGTTTTTCAAGGAACTTTTTAAAGGTCTTTGTGGTTGCTGACTAATTGGGAAAATCTGTTTTCGAGAAATGGCTCACGATAAAAAACAATAATGATCATTTGAATTTTGCAAAAGACTTGATTGCATTACCGTTATAAATATGTAGGATGCATCGTTTTGTCCGCCATACGGACTCCTCATCCAACGCTGACATAAAATTCTTTATTGACCGACATATATTGAGATTTTTGGCGGATTCACATGCATTTGATTATTTTGACTGCCCTTGTCCAAATTGACTACGTATATTCAATGTCGACATTCTACCTGTACCTACATCATCACAAGAAATAGATCTATTTTTAGTTATTTGCCTATTCATGACAATTACTGTTAGAGCCCCCTTCTCATTATTTCTGCTTTAGTACTGCCAATATAAAAGTTTATAACTTGCATTAGGTAATGCATATAATATGGTTACAATATGGTTATCAGGACTATACAAAATACAATCCAGATGGACATAAGCATGCTTACTTATAATCCAAGGTCTTGACTGCATAATGGCTATTAATATGATATTTGTTTACATTTAGGCGATGGCTTACCTTTTTATTGACATGAAAACTGATGAGAGACGCTTGCACGCTGAAGGTTGCTACAACGCATTTCAAAAACGTGCCGTTGCACTCTACGCTTGGATGGATATGGTGACTAATATTTTATAAAATTCATTGAGAAAATTCAAACTGAGATTCGTTACAATGTAAACATGAAATTAACGTATAAATTTTAGACGATCCAAGTTGTAATCGACCCGGAAGTTAAAGATGCAACGAGAGCAATTAACGAAAAAATAAAACAATTACGAGAAACGCGGAAAAGTTTGTTCAAACAACAATTTCCTGCGGTTCCTTGGCAGGATTTGGATTTGTTAACAACTGTTGACGAGAATTCATTGCCATCATATTCGTTATCCGACCCTGAGTCTGAAAAAGTATTAAGTGAATTGGACATGGCGCAGTTAGCTCCGTTGCCAACAAACGAAGAAATCTACGGGACTGGTGTAGTTGATATGATTGAAAATTACAAAAACAGACTGAGAGATTCCATAAGCGCTGAACAGGAAAGAAAGTCGTCGATTGATAAAAACTTTGAAGAAATTATGAGCAGTCGACGGGAATCTCTGATACAGAAGAGCGAAATTGAAGAAGATCATATCGGTCTTACTTGAGGTGTCGACACAGATCTCTTCTATTTTACATTTACCTCAAGCATCACTTATTAATGTTAAAATCGTTATTTCATATACCTAAAACTTAGAATAGAAAAATAGTTCCGTGATAAAAGTCAAAGTTTAGAAAATGGTAGACTAGGATTTACTTTCTGAATAAAAATCCATAAACATATGCAAAAAGGAAAATAACCCGCAGAAATGATGTTCACTTTGAAGAATATTTATTTCGAGTTATACGAAATTAAAAATCACAGTAGGCATTACTTCTCATTTGGACACATGAAAATGAAATACAAATGTTGTTTGTCAGTGGATCTAGCTAGTAATGCAGTATACTATAAGACCCCTCACTGTTTCTTCTAGGTATCTGATTTGTCCCTCGTTTCGTTTGGCAAGACAAACTAAAACCACTACACTATTAATTATTACTTACAATACAATCGACATAGACAGTTATCGATTTACAATTAAAATAGTTCTTTCTGGTCCTATTACAACTACCTTTCTATGACAGTAGTTTATTCATCCAGGATAACATTCCATGCATGAAAAGCTACTTGAGGTTAAATGTCAACTTACAATAAAAAAGACAGGTAGGTAAAGAAGTAAGAGATATTATATCCGTAAATCCACTTATTGAATATTGCAGTATATACTTACACAAATATTTCCTATCTGTTTATTTACACACAAAATACGAAAAGTGCATGTATAAGAATGCCAATTATTTACATTTGCTTTCTATTTTAGTATCTTTTGACTGACTTTACCGTTTCTTTTGTTGATACGAAATCAGTTAAGGTTTTGTAGGAAGCCCAAATACAATCAAATGGGAAAAGGAAAGGAAAGGAATTTCTGAAGTACAGGCATTTGTATGAGTAGTACAAACTACAAACTCTGTCGGTGTCCATATTTTAGTTGTGGACGCAAGTTTACATTACATTAATAATTAAGTTAAATCGATTGCTATCACGATCAATTATTATTGAAAGACTTGCTCAAGTCCATTTCTTCAAGCGACCAAGTACCGTCGCCCGTGAATCGCAAAACGTGCGTGTGATGCTTGAAAAGAGACGGTCGATGAGTAATTGTCAAAAGACTGATCCCACTAGACGTTATTCTGTAAATAAATAGTACAGATTTTATATAGGGAATTATTTATTTTGCTACTTCGTCAGGAAATGTTTAAAATTTGGAAACTTACAGGCTGTACATGCTATCTTCGACGTCCATGCTTACAGCTGACGTACATTCGTCCAACAATGCAAAACTTGGTCTAAAACAAGAAAAATATCATTTTACATTTTTGTAAAATAAGAGTTTAGGAATATTCAAAGCAAGAATAAATAAAAAATTAAGAAACGCAAAATAATTTACTTGTGATAAAATAAACGAGCAATTCCCACTCGCTGTTTTTCTCCGCCCGAGAGAACATCTTGCCAATCTCGAACAGAATCCCAACCTCCTTCTCTGGAAACAATGTGATTCAGTCGAACTTTTTCCAAAATTTCTGCTAGATTTTCATCCTTCATGCCCTTCCTCAGCATGTCCGCATGAGTATCAGGGTAAATAACTTGCTCCCGCAGATTTCCCAGTGACATATATGGACTGTTTGCATTAAAGTTATATAAATATTGACCAACCAAAGTGTGTAGAGTAACAAACAAGCGTTGACGTAAATATGTTTACCGTTGTGGGATGTAGAATAACTTGTTGACAGGTGGACGTGACATGTAACCACCGTAGACAGGCCAAAGTCCAGAAAGAATTCTGAAAAGTGAGCTTTTCCCACATCCATTTGGTCCAGTAATGAGCAAATGCATCCCAGGTTTCATTTTTAAATCTAAGTCGGGCACTATTGTGTCTCCCGTTGGTGTAATTATTGGAATTTTCCGTAATTCGATTATTGATTCGTCATTTTCAACCACTTGGCCTAAAAGCACAAGGAAATTTTATAGTGACAATTTAAATAATTTTCCTAATTAACGCAGATTAGTAAAATGAGTAAAATCTTACCATATTTAACTTCTTTGTGGACACCGGACTCCCTCACGTATATCCCTTTTGACACCTCCTGGAAAACTGTGAAGATTTTTTCAACACGTGAAGAATAACCAGCCAACTCATTAATTTCTTTGTAACTGGTCATCAATCTTTCCAAAGCATCCGATCCAGCCATTAGTAGATTTTTCGTGGTCATGTAGTACTCTGTACGACTGGCTTCAGCTCCTCCTTTATTAAGACCTTTGGCTAGATTTAAATAAAAACCCGATTAGCACATGCTGAATATTTTCGGACATATTTTAGGGACCATAAACATTTACCTGTTAGAATAGGAATGGCAATTAAAGCCATGCCAGTGCCAGCCCAAAGGTATTTCATCAAAAACTGCTCTATGACGATGTACCACAATTTGCCTAAATATATTTTGAGACTCTGTCGATATTCATTTCTGTACGCGTCCTGCAAAACTTTCTTTTCAACTGCCCCTCCTCCGTAAAAGGCAATCTCCTCACTATTCGTTACAACTCGGGAATGGCAATGTCTCAGTTTCGCTTTCATTTCTGCTTCGTTCGCAACAAGTTGGCCGAATTTGGGAGAAATTAATTTCAGAATTTGACCGGTTATTGAAATAACTGAGAGAGTGAGTGTGGGTCCCAAGAACATATTCGATCCAACGCTCCTAGCTCTTTGTAGTAGAGTTAATGACACCATTAGTAAATCCAACAGAGGTTTAGTTATGTGAGAATATAAATGAGAAATAGATGTGGTGAAGGCTGATATATCTTCTGTAAGACTATGATCCGCATTTTGTATTCTTGTGTCTAAATTGCCAACCCTGAAAGTAAAAAACATAAATTTACGACCTTTTTCAAAAATTAAAGGGGATAAAAATTAAGTTGACTCACCGGTAATATACTTGATTGTCGAAATAATATTTATATGCGTGATTAACCAATTGTGTTCGTAAACTTAGAGCGAGACGTTTTTCCAAAAATCGAATGGCTGAATTACAAAAGCAAGCTGGAATTGCTATCAAGAACCACTTGGACAATAGCGCAACAAACCGTTTTGCGTTTCTGCAACAGAAAAATAATTATTACTATATTATTAACGAAATATTGCTTAGTGAAATAAGCCAAAAATGTTACTTTTGAACAATTTCCTTAACAATGCTTCCTTCCAGTTTAGCTACGTAAATGGAAAGAAAGGTCCTGGCGAACAAAGTAGATGTGTGAGTCAGAATTAGTGCCACTTGAGGAGACCAAATGCTCGGAATCATAATTTTCAAAAGATATTGCATCTGCCGGAAGAAATCCATATTCACTGTGGGCGCTTTGCTTTTCCGCTTTGGGGTGGCTGATCCTCGAAGTTTTCTTAGCTGAATCAGTCCGGCAACAAAACTTAAAAGGGATCCCAGGATAAGATATTTCTGGGCCGTAGTTAATTTCATAATAAACAGTATCCATGATGGTGGGATGTGCGTAAATGAAAATTCGGCTATTTTAGAAAACACTGCTGGCATTTTGAACAATTGCTCCTATAAATGATTTACTGAACTCGACTTTTCCAGATCGCTCAAGTTGTGAGGCTAACAGATAGAGTTAAGGACACAGAGTTTTGTGAGCTATTACTATAAAATTGCAAGTAGCCAATAGAGGAAACTTGGAAGCTGAGAAAACCGTCATATAGAGTAATAATATGGCTGCTTCTCTTCCTTGAATGCACCATGCAGAACAGATCACGACACAATTCAATACAAATGGTCTGTTTGACGAGCACTGATACGATTAAAGGTTGAAGTTGAGAATCGAAGGCTTCAATTAAAATCACTCTTCATTCAGAATTCCATCAGATATAGGCATTTGAATATAAATCCGAAGTCCAATCCATCCAGCATCAGTATTCAACTGTAGATGAGATGAGATGGAAATAATGAATACACATAAATAAACTGATATGTATACACTAAAGTTAATAAAATGTAGTGTATCTAATAGTACCTACTAAACTCAATACTAATACAATTAAGTACTATAAATACGATATAAATAAAATGTGTATTGTAAGGTTTTGTAAACGTGATGGGTTTCAGTTGAGTTCTGCCAAAAGTACGTATATGTATGAATAGCTAATAGATGGAAACGCTCAATATGATATTCCTGTGTTTAGAGTAGGTCGCTTATTATCACATTGTGTTGACATTTGACATAATGTTCGATAAGAAAATAGAGCTTTAAAATATATACTTCGTTATGTAATGCAATATACAACAGTACCTACTATATTTGTCGCACATGCATACAGACTAGTACAATATAAATAATAGCTATACAGACCTATGTAGTCTTCTACACGAGAGAACTTATTTAAATGGAAAGTCTATCCTACATATAACATCAGTGTATAAAATGTATAATGGAGCAGAACTCAAAGAGATATTAAGTATGTATTTGTGGTATGGTGATGACGATAGTGAGTGTATGTATGACATCTGAATGGGTAAGTGGTTTAATGATACATAATTCCACTTCATAGCTACCTATATCAGTTAGTGTATGGCATAATACCACTTAAACTATTGATGTGTTATATGACTTACTCTATATATGCTGAAAATAAACTTCAATTCCGGTCAGCCTTGTCACTGCTCTTCATTAACGATTTAATTTTGCACTTGGAAACCCAATGAAATTGCTTTGGGCTAGATTTGTGGCATGGCACAAATTATTAATCAATCACTTGATATTTAAACACTTGATAAATCTATTTCTTCACTTCATTCGTTAAAATTTCCAAAATACTTGTGGCTGTGATTGGGCTGGATGTATTAGATTCCACGGTTATAGTCTTCTGTCTGGATTTGCCTCCCTGAAATAAGAGAATAATCAATAGAACAAAACTTTATAATAACACTCAATACCTTGGAAGAACTTTCAGCTATCATATAAAATAAATGTAACAAAAGATGAATTGCCAAATTAAATTGCTGTGTTGAAGTACATCGGTATATATATCACTATATTATACGTGCGTTTCTGCACTTTCATATTATTTGCTAGTAACTAAATTGCTCACCTATACGGTATACTACCAAATAATAACGTAGTGCTACTAATAACCTTTTTTTAAATTCGCAATTACGGTGGTTATTTTCCATATAGTGTATATGAATTATTCACGTCATGAGTCTCAAATTCAGCTAGGCATACTTATAATAATTGGTTTACACTAAATAGCTTCGCTCAAGAAATGACTACAATCACTAAGTACGTGGGTAATGCGCAATTTCGTGGGACATTTAGTAGGCAACTTGGAATGGTGGGACAAGACAATAACCATTACAGTGCACATATTAAATAACATGGTCTACACCTCTGCCTAGATAATTCAATTGAGATTACGACTGTGGGAACTTGTGAACATGCAAACCAGTTGAACGATAAAAGACTGAGAATTGGGACCTACCTGTTGCTCCACAACGTAAATGCTTTATATGAATGTGACTCATATTTTTAAATTCGGCCTTATGCATCATTTCACCCTGAGTCCATTTCTGCACTTTTATTTACACACTTTCTTTTGCTTCAGATGTTACAACTCGTCAATGAATGGGAAATATTTCTAACTCATTTACACCACCCAAGCAGGTTTCCATCGCATAACCAGAGGTAAATTTGAAGTCAGGAAAAAATATTATGCCATAAATTGCAAGTCAGTGGGTCAAATTGAGAGTTTGTGGCATTCAGAAGAATTATGTACAATACAATCCCCTAAATACTACATTATGGGTATTTCATCTGTCCTAAAGCTTTCCGTGAGTGGAACTATGAATAATACAACTTATTTTACAAAATAATATTGTAATAGCGATCATATCCATGAAAGTTGTGTACTTGGTAAAAAGAAAAAAATATCAGTGTACGTGTCGGAAAATTTAATTTACCTTTAAGGAAACGTCAGTCTTTTTAACTTTGAGTATTTCAGCGAAATATTTGACTATTGCCGTATTTGCTTCTCCGTCGACCGGTGGGGCTGCTATCTGTATAGATACAGCTTCATCGGAAATACCTGTTAAAAGTTACCCACACATCAAGATTATTGCAAATAAACTGCTATCTATGTCTGTATATACTGTATGCCCAAATTCTTCACATCATCATCAAATATGTACTTATGACGTAATTCCGTGGGAAAATGCCACAAAAACCATGGACGAATTAGCGCAGATTGATAAAATCGCATAAATAAGAGGGAAATAATATTTGGAAACTTTTCAACTTACCAGTAATGGAATTAGATTTAGCTCCGGGTTTGACTTGGATCGCAATGGAAAAGTTGCCGTCCTTCGATTGAATCACAGGACTCCTTGAGGCACACACCTGCACCAATATAAAATATTTTCTGTAAGAAACTCTGCACAGCAGATTCGCAAACGACCTTAATAGCGATGCAATGCTTCTACACGTTTACATATGAAACGGTATGCATCTTCTTTGCACGTGAAGAATCACAATAATCCTTTTATATAACAAAACGCACAATATCAATCAATGCATTTGGCTGGTTCAAATTGCAAAGTACAAATAGCATTTACATGCAGTACAGTTTCGAGTAATAAATAGACTGACATGTAGGATTAGAAAACTGAAAACGAAATAGAAAGTTCTTTTGTCAATCCGTGATTAATTCGCAACTCATTCTATTCTTGTCTCACTATTACTAGTCATGGCTTGACAGCAGCGTTTTAATTCCCATGGACCAAGAGTCACTTTTACTTTTCGATGCTCAATGCATCCACTGGTTTGCAATGCAAATTCAACCGCGTGTCAATAATAACATTTATTAACTTCAGTATATCTTTTTTTTAAGAGTAAAAAATATTTGTCCAATTTATTTTGTATTTTGAGTTTTTGAGCAAAATTCAGTACGATTCAATTCAAGTCTAGTAACTTCTTCTCCAAGTCAATCACAATATGCCACAAAAAGTGCATGTGTGGATGTATTTTCATATGACACAATACAAACGATGAATAATGTATTTATCATGTCATTGAAGTATATTAGCCTGTGCATTAAATTAGTCGCTAGTTGTGTGTAAATTATTTTCAACACGTAGTAAGAGAACAGGTAATCAGTGACTTGTCTAAACACATGCAGTGCATGCAGGATATTAGATTCATGACAATAATGGTGAGGAATTGCTGTGTATTGTGGTGACTGTCGTCATCGGAAAATTCAAAATATCCACGCGAACCTAGTAACATCTAATATTCCTTCTGTTCTTCTGCTATGTTATTCTGTTATACTTACCTGCAAGGAAAATGTGCATATAAGGAAGTTGTACCTGAAGTAGATAATAGTGATATTAATGCAACTGAAGGCAAACCAAATCAATTTTGGAAACTAATGAGAGCAAAGAAGACGCAAGTTAGAAGCTAACATTACATATTCTATAGATTCTGGTGAACACAAACAAAATTCACTTAAGCACTCGCGTCACCACAAACCACTTTTTCTTTCATTTATTTCATTGAAGCTTTCCTAAGGCCTTTGTTCTTGGAAATTGTAAAAACACATATTGTGTTTGTTCGGCTATGAATGAGTGTTCGCTAATTCACAACAATGTGAAGACACTTACTTAAAAATATTGTTTCAAAATAACCTCAGTATTTAGTATAAAATTACGTTTGAGAATTAAATGGTAAATCCAAGTTGATGACAAACGTAGACAACTTGAGTGTCCAATATTAACACTTAAAGATTACACCAAAGATTTAAAGATAAACTTTATCTCTGTGTGTCACTACTAGTATGTATGATTTATGGTTCGAATGGTAATTTATGGTATTTATGTCTCAACTCATGTAGGACGTGGTTAGAAGGCACAAATATTCAGTATAGGTGACTAAATCGGAATATAATTAGAACTATGTAACATAAATAGGAACGTATTTACACCCAATGTTGTTATACACGATGTAAAATGGTAACTGACAAACAGTTTATTGGCAGATTATTTTGTAGCACGTTTTTAAAATATCCTGCAACTCAGGAAGACCAAGTTTCCTACACTCTTTCAGTATAAGAATCTAAATGCTTGTTGCTTCAGCTTTCGCACGCTTGTATAGGTAATATACTTAATTACATATTGGTACTTCTCCCTATACTATTCCTATATAATATCTGCAAGTGCAAGAGAATTTGTTCTGAATGTAAGTTAAGGTTAGCCCAGAGACATTGGGCATTGAAATATTTTTTATATCCTCTATTTTAAATTCGCAGATCAAAGGATTTGACCTATTGTTCTGTAGTTATAATAGTATAGTGAGTTTTGTTCTAATATTCTACGGGTTTTGAGCAAAATGCTCACTTCTTTGTATGCATAACGTGGATGTGATTGCTAAAACAATTTTCAATGTGAAGCAAAAGCACAGTGTTGATTTGATTTGGTTAGCCCAGCTGCCGTAGTAAATGTAGCTAGCCTCCAAAAGAATTTACCTTGAGATTTTGTCTACGGAGATTGCATTCCCTCTGTATATTCATGGATTTCGTCTGTCTATAAGGACTGCATAGATTACATAGAATCTGCTTTGTCTCTGCAAGTAATTGCTGTAGCTGTAAAAGTATTTATTCATTCTGCAATGCATGCGCTGTATGTAAAATCAGAAGTGGTGCCAAAAAATAGGCAAAAAGGAACTAAGCAGACTAACGACTAACATTTAGGCATTGCTGTACTGAAGAGCATTCATTATTCAGTACAGAGATGAAACAAATTCATGTTATGCTTTGGAAGCTCAATTATTATTTTTATGTCCTAAACACTTCTTTTCATGTTAGCATGTTGTTTTTTATTCGGTATGTGCCAAGGTGCACCACGATGTTTCCTACATATGGTTTTACAAATATCTTCTACTATAAAATGTATTATATACCTACATCGGAAAAGAATAGATGAGTAATGACAGGACAAGTTAGTTAAAATAAAATAACACGATATGTTAGAGGTACAATTTTTTAATACTGCAGCTAATTTTCGCAAATCTATTTGTTGCTGCTTCAGCAAGTGCAGTAAGTTGCAAACGCCAAGATAAGGAATTGCACTGTCGCACTGATGATGGCAGTTAGCTGTATCAGTAGAATTTAGAATTATTTTGCAATCAAAAGGGTGGATAGGTATACATAGCATATAAATACAGATACAATACATAATGTCGTATATAGATGTAAATCAAAAATATACGTAGAAAGATTGAAATTCAGTTTGAAGTATAAATAACAATTATTTTAAACTAGCGTCAGCCTAGCACATGTGCTATGCTAGTAGGTGTTGAATCTGTTGAAATATGTTAAACTTCCGCGCATGCCTGGTAACACGAATTTAGAATATAAACACTAAACGCATAAGCCCCTAGCGCCTGCGTACAAACGAATTTATTCCAAACCCCCCTTATTCCAAATTCCAACCAAAGCTCTTGCGATTTTATCTATAGTAGTGATTTTAAATAATACAAATTGCATTTTAATTTCCTCGGAATATTTGCTTATTGTTTCTTGCCAAGCTCAAAGTTTTTCCTGAGATTGTTTATCCAATCTCTGATGATGTTTTAAAAAAGTCATGCTTTGTGATGCGTCTGAAACAGAACAGAACGCACATCTATGATCATGATCCGTGTGTCACGTCATAAATCATGCTCTTCGGTGTCTTATTCCGTGTAATTTGTGCAGGCAATCCACAATCAGGAGACAGCCATTTCAATCCAACTACCACTACCAACACCCTCAATGGGTAATTTCAAGCATCATTTTGCCGTTGCATTAGTATGAATGCACTTGCAGTGTTGTAATTACCTTTATATCCTTTCAAGTGTGGGCCCAACAAAAAACGCTTCACATTCCTATCAATTTTATCATTTAAGGACAACGATACTTTCGTCTATTGTTCCCAATTTATTTAAGATCTCATTTCTTTTAAGTAAGCATCCTGTTCATAAATAGAGGTAAGGTTTCCGTGTAGGACTAGACCTAGATTGGTGTACTGGTAGAGATGTTCTAGCCAAGCCACTAACTTCTAAGTACGGTTATGTGCAAATGAAATCAATAGACTATGCTGCATGCCTAAGAATAAGTTACTGCTATCCAGGACCCTTTTAGTACTCATCGCCAATTCCAATGAAATATGTAGAAAGCACGATTCTCTGGATGTATTCATTGCATAAAAATAATAATACATAGGAGCTGATGCGAGTAAATATCATTTGTTCACGAAACAAGCCTAACTTTACGTCTTACAAATAAAATGGTTTTGACAAAATTCTTAGCAATCTACGACAGTAATGTAAACAAACAAACCTGATTCTGCTCATGTTGCTTTTGGTTGGCCTTAGCGGCTGTTTTCTTAGAGGTACTGGGACAATCACCAGCAACTCCTTTGCTATTGCTTTGCCTAACCTTCTTTGGCATTTTTGTCAATGCTAATGCTACAATTTGTCTGTGAAAATCTCGACGAATCATTGAGAGCACTAAATTGGTGATGTTAGGTAGATCAAACTTAGGACAGCACAAATGAACGAAATCGTAATGCTGTAAGTTTGTGGTCAATTAATGAGTTAAAACGTTGCTTGGCTTATACTATGCTACTTATAAATTTTTATTGACGATTTCTTGCGGAATAGAATATGTAAATATTATGCCAAATGAGCAAATTACTGAAATGTAGGAAGGTAAACATATTTATGTTGTTTGTACATTCAATATATAAACGCTACACGCACACCAGGCAGTCACGGACACCACTACTACACAATACACATGTTTTCAGTTTATATTTAACTCTTTCCTAAGTGTACAACTCTGTAGATATATATACTATATAAGACGAGTAATCATAAATGGGATTATTAAATGATTATAATAGTTGCAAATCCAGTAAGATGTTACAACATCTCTACGTTCATAGTACGCGTGTTAAATCAATATTTATTGTATTTAAATAAAATGAAAGTGCTAAAACAGGTGAATACACTTGTGTGTACATGTGTGTTTATTTTCATCCTTTCGGCAAATCGGCACTACCTACTTACTATGGTATTCAACTTTATGCGGCAAATGCATGAGGGTTTGATGCAAAAGGAAAGGTAAGGAGCGTGATATTCCATAATGCACATGTACACTACTGAACTAATCTACTGGGTACGCCAAATTGTAATGCTTTAAAGGATATGATGACATGCTGCTTAATGATAAGATGAATGTCCGTGAATTGATTGAACTTGAGGTGTAAATAAATAGGTCAATAGACAGACTATATGTACAGTTTAAGGTTAACCGTCGACCTAATCATAATGCATCATTATTGCTAGCTATATTAAAGGGACCTCTTTATTCCACTGAGTCACCTGTTACTGTTACACACTAATTGTCAATTAGACACTTAATGCATTTGGACATTTTAACATTTCCATGTATACACGTGCATACTGCTTGGTTTGTTGTATATCATGCATTAACTTAGTTTGCATTTAGATCGTATAGAATCATAAAAGGCATATTTTACGTATATTTATGTGCCTTTAAAGCTGGTGTGTTGAAACGAGAATATAACTGAGGTTTAAGGGGGATATGATAGATTTTATAGATGCAGGAGAATTGTAAACTTTTTACTACATGCGAACAGTTTGCCATATTATTTTTATCTTTTATTTAATGCACATGAGAGAATGATCATTTTCAAGTTTAAGAAAACAAAGATGCGCTTCATATTGAATCCAAAGCTTGAGACAAGTCCGCAATGAGGCTTGTTGCACTCTCTAATCCAATCGACAAGCGGATATAGTTGTCTGTGATACCCAAAATCTTTCTCTCTTCCTCCGGAACGTTCGAATGACTGAATCTTGATCTGAAATAGATAACCGATTTAAGAGCAGTTTAACATCAAAATAAGTCACTTTCGATGATTTTCTGTTTGTGAATGTTAGCAAGATTAAATAAATCTCTAATAGTTAATATAAAATGTAAAAATAAAAATAATAGAAATACGGGATATTTGCAACACTCATATCAAGGCCAAGACTTGGAGCCTTCTTAACCAACTTAATGGCATCAAGGAAACTGATGGATTCTTTGTAGCCTCCTTTAAGGTATACTCCAATTACTCCAGAATGGCCAAATTGCTGAGTCATCGCTAGTAAACGTTGTGGATGCGATGGAAATCCTAATAGAAATTAGCAAAAACAATGTAGTTTAGCAAAAATTAGTTTAACGGTTTAACATGGCCTGATTTATAGTTCCATGTAAAGTATCTGGATTATATATTTCAATTGGAAAGCATTTAAATACAATACCAGGATGGATGACACGAAGGACTTTTGGGTGCTTTTCTAGGAACTGACCAACAATTTTTGCCGTCTCATAATGTTGCTTCATTCTTATTGGGAGAGTTTTTAAGCTCCTGATGAGTAAGTAGCAATCAAATGTTGATGGAACTGCTCCAAAGTCTAATTATCATCATAATACTAATAAATAATGGTAAGCTGACATTCATCAAATCAGGTATTTTTTAAGTAAGAATTTACAAAAATGTCCCTGACTCACCTTCTTGACTTCTACGGAGCTGTTCATATAAGTCTTTAGAATTCAAAGCAACAGAGCCCATGACTACATCAGTATGACCTCCAAGATACTTGGAACACGAGTAGCTAACATTGATAGGAATGAATATGCAATTATCATACATCATTACATCATTTTGAAAATTATTGCCAGTATATTAAGTACTATACCAACTGATATCAGCTCCGAGTTCGAGCGGTCGTTGAAACACAGGGGTCAAGAAAGTGTTGTCCACAACAATTATGATATTCTTCTGTATTTCTTTCGCCAACCTTGCTGTGCTCTCGATATCAACCAAGGCCAAGGTTGGGTTCGCCGGGGACTCCAGCCAAAGCATCTACATTCACATACCAACAGATTTACATTCATTTACATTGCTTTCCCAGAGAAATTCATGTGCATTAAATAGATAATTTATCTTTCGATGACGAAACTTTGACTAAGATTTGCGAAGAATTATCAAATACTATATGTTAATAGGCTTAGCCTGGTTATTATATTTTATAGATATTGTAAGATATACCGATTGCGATATCTTTTCTCGAAATTCATTTCAGAAGGTTTAATAATTTAGTCTAATTCATACAATTTATTACGATGAACGGAAATAGCATCAAATTCATCTTATTGTGTGAGACAATTTATAATCATAAGCTATTTTCTTTTTTTAAATGGAAAGTTAACCTTTGTGTTTGGCTTGATGTGGGACACAATTTTTTGTGTATCGAATGAAGTTTCGTAGTCGACGGTAACTCCGAATCGACTAAAATCGTTTAGAAGATGATACGTGCCTCCATAAACAGTCCTGATTGACACAACGTGGTCACCTTGATTCAGCAGGGTTTGTAGTATGTTATTAATGGCAGCACTCCCCGATGAATAAGTCAATGCTGCGAGGGCGAGGAATAAGTTTGAACAAGAAATTGAATTCGTTACTTAAATAAAATGTTTAGAACCTGAATTCTGAAATGATTACCAAATTTTGCATTTTCCAACTGAGCCAATTGGTTTTCGACCGCATCTCGAGTCGGATTTCCTTTTCTAGAGTACTCGTACAATGGATGTTCTTTCTATGGAGTTTGATAATTAAACGATTTCACTTTTCAAGAGAGTTTATCAGAGAATTAACAGGAATATTATAATTATATTAAATTATATATGAATTATAATCTTACGCCATTTTGTACACTTCCGTTTTCTTCCAGGACAGAAGAACTGTCTATGCTGTAAATAGCTGATGTAACTATCGGAGTTACGAGATAGTTTGATATCGATTTATTTGGCTGGCACACACTAGAGATTGCAATCGTGTCCAAATCATCGGGTAATTGCGCCCAGGAAGTCATAAGCTTTGAATCCGACATGATCAGGGAGATTATTATTCTGAGATAGACTTAAAAATCTGATTTTTCTGGCAATTATTGTGCAATCAGCGTCTTTGCTTTCCTGATTCGACTGCTTTGTGAGTTAGTCAAGAAGTGATAGCTAGAGGAGATATTCCCTTTGACTTTGCATCATTAAGATGATTACCTACCGAAGTCTAATAAAAGATGACTCGTTGTATGTACAAGTGCAAATGCTTTCCAGCCAAGACAGAAAAGTTGATATCACTACTATGAAGTGTAGTTATATATTCCTTGGCCATATAATATCTGTAATCAACTGCATTAAGTGCCTGTACAAGAAAATGCACGGTAACATAATATGCCTAACATCCTAAGTCAATGATACTATTCATATACCATATTATAAAAGATGATCAATACTTGAAAAAGACTGAAGTAACGATATCTATGAATATCCAGTTCATAAAAACGTTACGAAGTTAGTAAGATAGAGCAATGTACATAATATTATGTTTTCGTTGAGTCTCCAACACAGTAGCCCTACAAAAACGACCAATCATTTTTATGACATGCCACATCCGTCCATCACTAAGAGAATAAACCATTTATTACTTGGTTTTCATACTCTTATCAAAAATCTCCTCAAATGCCAAGAGTCGTGTACGATGCGTAAACCAAACAAATTACTTTGTTGTCATTTCTTCAATAGAAGATAATTACAATACAACGTATAATAATATAATATGTTTATTATTACGAAAATTTCCGGAATATTAGAACTGATCATACATAGACAGATATAAAAATATCAATCAATTTGAATGTTTCTTAAAAATTTTGTGTAATATCGGGAGAGCATAATCCGCATCAGCCTTAGAAAAGCACATCGGAGGAGCCAATCGAAACGTCTGAAATTACATGTTGGATAATAAATATATAAGATAACGACCAGAGATTTTGTAAGTGTGAAAGGGTTTAAGCAATTAAGTAGTTACATTGTTGTATAATCCTCCACGTCCCACAAGTAAACCTGAATCTTTCAAATCTTCAAAAATATTGAGAATTTTCTCTGCTGGTAAGGTTTTGCGTGTTTCTTTACTTTCAACCACTTCTATTCCGAGCATCAAACCTTTACCTCGGATATCTCCAACAATACTAAATTCATCCCGGAATTTCTTCAGTTCTGTCAATAAGTATGTACCCACTTTTTTGCAATTCTCTTGCAATTTCTCTTCTTCGATAACCTGTGCATCAAAATTTACGACCCCAAAATTGAAAATGCTTTTAACTCCATTGCCAGCAATATAACAGTTACACCAAGAAAGAGTTGAAGTACCTCAAGAACTGCCTTTCCAACTGAACTGGCTAATGGATTTCCTCCAAATGTGTTGAAATGACTTGCATTTGCCAAAGACTGAGCTATTTTAGGTGTTGTAACAACTGCTGCCATTGGAAAACCGTTCCCTAAAATTAGCACCGAAACAAAAGAACATTAATTTGCATTTTAACTATATACAATCGTTTACTCTTCTGTAAATAAAACAAGTAGGTACCTATGCTTTTGGCCATTGTTACTACATCGGGAACAACTCCATGAGACTCAAAGCACCACATTGCATCTCCAGTTCTGCCAAATCCTGTTTGTACTTCATCAGAAATACAAATACCTCCATTGTTTCTGATTAAATCGAAAGCTTTCTTCACATAATCTTTTGGATATTGAACAACACCTCCTACACCCTGCATACAAATACACACAGATATTTGTGGACATGAATACCACAAACAAGTCCATAGTAAAAGATGCATTCCTTTAGAATGTCAATAATAGCCAACTTAAAACTCAATTATTGCTTATACAAGTCACAAAACATTTGAATGTCAACATAAATATATATTGCTGCTACTATTATAAATTATTACTCACTTGGATAGATTCAATGAAAAATCCAGCCACTTTTTTCTGTGGTAATGAATAAGTCAAAACTTCATCAAGCTGTGCAATATAATTATCAGCAGATGGGCATGAGCTTTTAGAAGAATCTGCTTCATTTATTCTATCCGGTTGAACAATGCAATCTCGCACGCCTGCCCACATTCCTTTGTATGCGTCTGGATTCATAGCCTGTTCGGTTAAAGAAATCACGAAAATTGCAAACAGCATTCAAAATTATTGATTTCATCAGTCAGTGATTCGAAATCTGAGGGCATACATGGTGTATTCCAAAATAGTGAGGAGAGTTTTGTTTCCAGGTCGAGTGTCCGGTGAGCCCCATTGTATTGGGACTCATTCCATGATATGCATTTCTGAGTGCTACCACATCGTAATTCCCTGTGTACACTCGGGCCATCAACAATGCCAAGTCATTTGCTTCAGACCCGCTGTTGACAAGATAAACCACCTGCAGGGTGTACATTTATAAATTAATCATGATGGTAGATAGGTTATATTTTTGAAAATCTTCTTCCATCATTACAGAGTGTATTTTAACTTTCAATATTTATTAGCACATTTTGTAATCAAATTAAGTTTGTCTCGGAATGAGAAATCCATGATGAGTTAAAAAATAAGAATAATACGAACCTTTAGGTCACCAGGAAGTGTGGAAACTAACTTTTCAGCGTACTCATGAATGGGCTCGTTCATATAGATGTTAGTAGTATGCCACAGTTTCTGAGCTTGGGAAATTAAAGCATCGTTCACCTTTCTGCAATCAGTAATTATCCGGATGTTATCCCAAATAAGTCTCATTATTTGGTTAACCGGGACTCAAAAAGAGTTTTGAATATTGGATTTAGAAATATTTTGTAAATACTTACGGATGACAGTGACCAACTCCTACTGTTACAATCCCTCCAAACATGTCCAGATATTTTTTCCCACTTGTATCGTAAATCCATTGCATAGACGCATTTTTAACGACAACGGGGTTCCTGAAGTGAGTCGCCTTGTTTACACTTACATGAAGATTTGTGCTACGGATTCTTTTCAATTCATCTATACTTGCCGACTGAAAATAAAGGGAGCAGGGGACATTTAAATTAATGTAAGTTCTGGTGTACCAGAAAACAGTAAAGTGGGTTACCCTAAGAATTCCAGATAGTCTCATTTTGTTCAGAACTAAATGTTCCTAAATACTTCGTGAAGAAAGAGCCAGTCAGACACTGCGGATCTAAAACACAATTTAATAATCTATTTTATCATGAATGTCGAAACATCACACTCACAGTCACAGTATATATATATTTAGTTAGCTAACACTAATGGCAATTATTGATGCAAAGGTTTCCCCAACAAGTCAGAGCATCAATTAACAGAGTTTGCCATTAAAGACCAAAATAATAGCCCAAACCAAAGAAAAGTATAGGAACAATTGGAAGATGTTCTGTCTACTGCTAGGTACTGCGAATGGACACGCGGCACAAAGAATTTTACTCTACTCTAACCCAGCATATGGAAAAAAGAAGGCAATTCTATCTATTATTCCCAATTCCCCATAAAATAATAATGTTCAGGTTGCAATACAATTGTGTTCTTCATTAAGGATTCTTTTAAGAATTGCTTTAAGAGTTGCTCCCTCACATGTCTAAAAGAGTGTCTATTATAGCCTACCCAATCTTACCTTAGTGGAAATATTGAAATGCATGCAAAAATAAATGCCGACTGCGATCAGGTAAGAAAAACTAAAACTTACGTCTAAACTGGATTTTATTTTTGCACCGTGTTTAAAGTGTAGGTTTCAGGCCAAATCCGAATGTCAGGGGAAGCACACACAATTTTCAGAGTACTGTCGTGCTTTAAGAAGAACCGACTGAGCCCAAAGCAGATGTGGGTAATGATATTTTTGTGAATAACTATTATATGAGTACAAATTGTACATGTGTATGTAAAACGCAATATAAAATGTGTATGTACACGTAAACCACCGGGTTTCAGTTGAAATGTTCTGATGATTTGTTCTATCAGGACACGTAAGTACAAATTAATGCAAATACGGGCATGATGGAGTTAGGTACATATGTTATAATATCCACTGTCCCCTACAAACCTTATTAGCTTCGACAAAATCTTAAATAATACTAATGATATATATCAGTGTACTTCTATCCTGTTCGTTTGTACATCTGCCCATCTTACATGAAGATACATTGAAACACACAATCATGATACAAGTAATCTCCATGCAGAGTTGATTCTTATACGAAGTATAAAGTGTGACCATGAGGACTCGACTGCAAGAACTGTACTTGAATGCTGCTGTGCTTATCTGTATATACGATTCTTGCTTGACGGTCAAGGTCGTCCGGTAAAAATTACATGAAATAATACACTATCACACTCTTTATTGGTACTCAGGTCCTATCGAGTGTCGAGCCTATTGTCCGCTATAGTGCAAACAGTTTTATTTTGTGCAATAGTGCGCTTAACGCAGATTGACTGCCGAATCTAAATATATTATTTAATAAACACCACAAAATAATGAAGAAATAATATTACTAAAATACATACAGATGGATCAAAAATGAACTGCATGAAATGCCTTCCGGTTCCCATCTAAGCGGGAGAGCCCCATTTTGTCAACACCATTTTCCCAACACCATTTTACCAACAAAAAATGTTATATAAAACCCTTATTGCCAACACCATTGTCCTTTTTGA
>JABASH010002196.1:0-21415 GCA_019776445.1 Tomocerus maximus
ATTTCAAAAGTTTAAACCTTTTTGCTCTACCTTTGACCGTTCTCCCTATTCTTGGCTTTGAAAAGGTAAGAACCCCCCCTTAATATCTGTACTGAAACTGAATGTAGAGCCTACACGTATGCAGATTTTAGTATTAATAAGGGCAGTCTGTAGTTGAATGCTCTAATGACATACACAGAGTGTAAATATTATGATTACGCACCTACAATGGAACGGGTGGTAATAAGTGCTATTCATTATCATTAGCATTATTCTCTGTGAATGTTGGTTGACTTGAGACAGTTTGCTCATTGTACATTCTACTTGTAGTGCATAACCATTTACAAGGATTGCGTAACAGAACTCCGAGCGACTCATAATTGGTGCTTAAACAAAGCACTTTGTACGAGTTAATGCACCATAAGCCGGAATAAGTAGGTGACTTGACAAAAGTGCTTACTATGTTTAGATAACACTCGCATATTTAACATTATAGTTTCAATTTTGAAATGAGTACAGGGAAATTTTCCCCATTTGCTAGGAAATGTGTAGATTGTGGCTGTATTCATAATTTATGAATGGCCATTACAAAGCAAACAATAGCCGAAGCTGAATACAATCTGTATCAATGGTGTATCACTAGATTTTACACACCCCATTAAAATTTATGTGTGTGCAAGTGCGAGCCAAATTCGATTGAATACAAACATAGTGGAGACAGTCAGAGTTCCGTTAATTGAATTGCAAACACTCTCGTTCATTTCATGCGTTCTGCGTTTTATATCTAGCAATGAGATTACTTTTTAATGAAATAATCTAATCCACTGCTAATTGTGGGCAATTATGAGTTAATAGAAAAGCATGTACATGTGTAGACCAGAGGAATAATGGATTTTAGAAACGCAGATACTGAGCCAAATACTGAGCAGTAGGAATTATTATTATTACCTATGCCTATGGCTATGGTATTGTGTAGAGATAAATGAGGTAGAATAGAAATATTAATTTAAAGTAAGGAAATTGCAATTCGTGCAACTCTGATCTTTTCAGTTCAGTTCTCCCTGTCCTGTTTTATCTCGATGTCTGTGTGCTGGGCTATTTCACAGAATTGCATTTTCTATTGTATAATATTAGTAATGTAAAAAATGTAATTCAGAATTAGAAAGTAGAAAAGTGTGCAGTGACTAAATGGCGTGCTATACAGATTCTATACGACTCGACTCTATGAAGCCAGACCAAGCCATAGTCCTCGTGTCATGTTCATTCTTTTCAGTTCACTGTCCTGATACAATATCTGACAACTAATAATATTGCCCTTTTAGTTCCGTTGTTTCTGTCTGTGTGACTACGTAGATATAGTTTACCGTGATTGATACACCCATTTGCCTACATAAAATCTACAAAAATCTAGAAATTCTGCGGCGTGGACAGAGAGAACAGGACAATATGCTTATGTGGTCATACTGTAATGAGAAAAGCGTAAATGCAAAAAAACATAAGCGAGAATAGAACGGGGAACATATATTTGGGTGGCATGGCATGTCTGGCTTTGTTTTATGGATGCAGATTCAGATATTAATGTTTTTTATGTTGCACGAATTGTAGGCAAGTGAGAGCAATTCCATTGGAATGCATCGTGCTCTGGTATTCTCCGTTGCACACACAATTTGGCAAGTCGTTTTAATGCTGACTTATGATTTTGCACTTTGCACTTAAAGCATCATCTATTATAGTCAACGTTGTATAGAACGTAACAGAGTGATGTCTATGTATGTATGTACTGATAGAGATACAACTCACCTGTGCATGTTGGTTGGTACCCACAGGTACGTGTGCATTTATGTGCAATTGCCAATTTAATACTCAACCAACACTGCAATGCAGTATACACAGAGATAAATTAAATTAGGACTATAAAGTGCAATATTATATAAGGGAAAACCAGTTCCCAGTATTAATGTCAGTATATTTATGACTCACGAAAATAACCTCAAGGAAAATTTTTCTTCAGAGATGATCAGTGTGATCAGATCTGTTTTTTAGTAGAGCGGAAAAATCTATATCTTAAATAGTTTAAATTGAAACTATATCTGATTGATCTTATTTCATTATTGGGTCTTGCCTAATACATGCTAATTTTTTTGCAAGTTGTACTTTCCTACTGACATACTATTTTGTTTGCTTATTTTATACCTTAGGATTTGAAATACAGATTAGTGTAACTGTAAGAAATGTAGTGCAATGTAAGTCATATTATCTTTTTTAAGTAATTTAACTTTTATTTTCTAAATGTATGACAGATTATAAAATTGTGTCGTCTATTTAGGTTCTTAAACTATCTGTAGGGGATAGTTACGTAATCTCTCGGTATAGACGGAATGCTATGTTTGTTTGTTTTTGATGTGAAAAATAGTTATCCGACCGGTACAGTGCCCACAAAAACAATTTCGCTTGAGGATATTCGTTATTTTTCAGAATTTTGTGTACAGCAACAACAGAGTTGGCAATTATTTTAAACCAGACATATCGTAGGACTGAGAGCAAAGAAGGCTGTTCTTTGCTACGCAATTCTTTAGTATTAGGGGAAGCCGAGGCCAGGTGAGTTCATCAGCTTAGCTTACCATAAGTAATGAAAGTATTTTCAGGTTTGACATGCTCTTGCTACAACGCAAACATGATCACAGTTGAAAGCACTTAGTTTGGCAGTAGTGTGTAATTTTAAAACATTTTTTCTCTGCCTGACACTGCAGCATAAGCATTTTCCTAAATTCTATAGAGTCAAGAAGAATCATTGTAATTATGATCTCTCTCTGTTATAAATAAATAACATGGTCGTTCGTTTCTAGTCTCTGCCGTACTTGTACAATTACTATCATTAAAATAAGCTTATACATAGGCCGATAGCACGTACACACAACAGAAGCAGTCTCTACAGATTGTGAATTATCACACGATGATTTCACGTATAGGTACACAGTATAAACTACCTACATAATATTCCAAATATATTTTGTGGCATGAGTAGCATAAGTATTATTGTCATGCTTTGGATTTATGCGGAAGACATGCCTTATCATCGAAGGAAGTTGTTTATAACTACAACTTGTAAAAACTTTGTAGTGTACTTAGGGTGATACTAGGCAGAGAGTAAATGAAACATAAGTGAGTGAGAAAGTAAGAAGGTTTAAAGGCAACTTTTAACAAGTTAAGGCCGTTTGGGTGGAGCGGACTGTCAGGAATGCAATTCTTTCCTTTTAATCCTTGGAGACTATTAACTATCATAAAATCTAATACACTAATCCACACTTCCTACTATAACTACTTATTCCGGGACCCGTTTCGCTAGATGTGCCTAACAAAATTTTGTGAAATACAATATTATGTATATAAGAAAATTACATCCAAAACTTGTTTCACCACATAATATATTAGGGTGTACCTACATAAATAATTACTTAAAATGCGTCATGAGAATTGCAAAACTAGTAACCTCACTGCTGCTGCATATTAAAGTGATTTTTAAGTTTTGCATTTTCGAAATTGATATAGGTAAAATGTATTATTTATAGCTTAGCTACACGTTAATGTGATACTAAATTAGACAGAATCCCAATTTTAATAGTTTCATAAACAGTACCAGCAACAAAGGATTTTGTAAACAGAAATAGCTTCGATGGTAGTGAATGTTAAGTAAATGAGCATCATGAAAATCTTATTTGTACTTGCCCACCAGAAAGGTGAAGGTTGTCCAATATGAAATTGTATATCGTAAACACTTGCTGCAGATCCATGATCCACAGGCAGGCAGAGCAGATTGGGAATATTGAACAGATGCCTAAAATGATGTTCAGACAGAATATACTGTACACTCAGTACCAGCAACAAAGGATTTTGTAAACAGAAATAGCTTCGATGGTAGTGAATGTTAAGTAAATGAGCATCATGAAAATCTCTGTTATTTAGTTGCTTAAATGATTATAGCTTCTTATTTGTACTTGCCCACCAGAAAGGTGAAGGTTGTCCAATATGAAATTGTATATCGTAAACACTTGCAGCAGATCCATGATCCACAGGCAGGCAGAGCAGATTGGGAATATTGAACAGATGCCTAAAATGATGTTCAGACAGAATATACTGTACACTCCCCGATTGCATAATTCTTACAACTTCTGTGAGAATATATATTTGTTTCCACTGCATACATTTATTTTGCTCATTATCACTCTAAATGTAAAAATCCACTTTAGTTTCAGTCAGTAGTTAATAATATTCTGACATGGCTACGTTTTAGCATTCTTAAGTAAAACAACATTTGTGCTTTATATTCACAGTAACCTTCCTTCCAGTTGTTGCAATAGATATTTTTATGAACTTCATTTACATTTTATGAACTTCAATGTTTACCTTGCCTGACATTGCGTACACCATCTTGTGTAAACATGTATAACATGTATGCAAACAAAAGCATGGCTAAGATCATAATGTGAGGACGATTATGGTAAGGATATCCAAGGAAGAGAGATATCGTAAGATATTGATCAACAGTTTTGGATAAGAATAATACTATCCAAATGGTAATAACACATTTAAATTTCCAATAATTATATAGGTACTATATAATTAAAATCACTTACCAATGTACCATGCTACACGATGTTTATGTTGTAGACATAATGAGATTCCTTAAAGGACGTAATATCATATGGGAAGGTTTATATAACTAAACAAGTTTCTCCTACGCAGTTGTATCTTTTCGCGACACATTCTATCGAATTATATAAGTGTACTATTCTGCTGAGTTATGTAAAGGATATAATCATTTAGCACGTAAGAGATAACACTCAAAGTATATTATTTTGCACTTACAAGCAATAGGAGAGGCTTCACTCTATTTAGACTTCTTAAATAGATGATATGGAGGCTCTGCTCCGTATTTACACATGTAAATTGGCTATCGTAGATTTGGACAGACTTTGTGTACAATAACAAGTTTTGGTTCAACAGAAGAGAACTTAGCTTTCAAGTGTAGGGCCTTGAGACTAGGCTGTGAGAATAAACTACATTTACGTATAACTGAAACTTGAGCCATTTGTTTGGTAATTGTCAAGTGAACTCTTCTAGTTGCATTGAGAATTCTCCCAGAGCTAAGCAAAGCATAATATTGTTCTAGTTTCCTTTGGCGTGGTCTTCAGAATACATACATAATAATTATCTACTTAGGCTATTGCTGTGAGTAATTCATCTCGATTCTCTCAATTATATAGTTTACCGACTATTGCATTGCGTGAGCTGTAATTTAATTAGCAAAGTAGTTTTTTACTTGCTACAATTTCCCACTTCCCATGGCTTGTTTGCGGAAACCGAGAGTGAGGGCACAGAGCACAAGCCTCGATGAACAAAAGTTATTATCTAATGGAGACACGTTGGAAAGATCACTTCCAGGATTTCTCCTCCAGGAAGCTGCACAGCATGCCAATTCGGGAAAAAATAATTGGATGGTACACTTCCTTCTTTCTATTCATCATCATAAATATTTTACGTAAAAAATAAGTTTGCGTATTAAATATCATTGAAACATGATTGACAATCAAAGAAGTTCTCTTTGCACGAGTATAGTATAATATTTCACAGGATGTGAAATGATGTATCTTGCAACTATTAGGAGGAGACTTATTTTTTGTATTTGATAAAGATACCTAATCTAATCTCATTGTAAATATAATTTTTACAACTTCCTTGTCATTTCTATCATTCTCTGACTCTATGTAATTTTAAACCACAGAGGAAATGATTTGTGTATACAGATCAATGCTGTGACAGATGAAGGAGTCAGCTATTCAGATTTCGATCGTCTAAGTCGAAATGCTGCAAGTTGGCTTTACAGAAAGGGAATTAGTAAAGGTGACTGCGTATGGGTTTCCTTATCTGCCACAGAGAGACTTCATTGTGTACTCAATGGAGTGTGGATAGCTAATGGAGTCGTCAGATCGGCTTTCCTTGAAGATGCTTCAAGTATGTACTCTTTTCAATATTTATTGCCTGTTACATTTTGATGCTTAGAATTGTTGTACAATATTATATTATTGTCATTGTAATCATGTCTGTATTAGTACATTTTTAGTAGACGCTAGTAGTAATAATTCATCCTTTCGCATCCAAATGGGTACACGAAAAAAGTTGCTAAATATGATTTGCATAAGTAATTTGTAAGTGTGCTTAGTGAAGCGAAACATTCTCGCACAAAGATTACCTTACGTAATACCAGAACTAGCGTAGCTGAAAAAGTTATCTTTTTTGCTCTAACTCAATAAAACTAATCTTGTAACAATGAAGAAAAAATTCCGCCTTGTGCTCAGTTAAATGTGTGATTAATAATGGTTTGTTTGTACACAAATTATAAGTATCTATTGCATTATTCATTAATTTCACTTGAAGTTCCAGTGTCCAGAGTCTCATTCTTTGTTTGGATTTATTTATATGCACATTTAGCGATGAATGAGGGAGCTGTTGTGGAGAAACTGAAGGAATTGAAAATCAAGATGATTTTTTGCAATCTAACAAATGCTGCGTTTTATCTAAGTGTAGTTTTGAAGGTCGACTGGCCCGTCTACATCCTAACCAATGGAGATCAACAGGGATGTGTTTCGCTACGAGAATTATTTGAAGATGATGGACTCGGTGAGCTTTGCATTAATAATTAGCAGCAAAAAGCATGACACCATCAGATTCCAGCACTTTTTTAGTTTCTGTATATCTTTTGGAAAATCAATCCTTGTGAATCTCTATTTTTTGATCCTTCTATTTATAAGTGTAGGGTTTGGATAGTTATTCCAAGTAAAGAGAATACTATTAGAATGGTGTTTATGATTTCTGTGGTAGTGCAGATGTACCTGCATTGGATATGATGCCTGACGACCCAGCGCTGATGTTCTCATCTGTGACTTCCTCTACTGACATCGTGCATTCTCACAAGGCTGTTATCTCGTTGATCAAGAACTTCGTCGAGTTTATCCCTTTTCATGAGCGACCTTTGCTAATCAGTTCAAACTTAACTCACGTTATTGGCGTGCTTTGTCCTTTGACTTTGCTATTTTCTGGGAGAACTGGACTGATGATTCCTAGACCGGAGAGAAGAGACTTAAAATCTGTATCTAGACTCACCCAAAAATATTTACAGAAAACCATCGACAAATATCGAGTACAATTATTATAATGAGTATTATCATCTGCATCCTTGAGAGAGTATTGTAATAAAGTGTCCTAATTACTGTACTTTGCAGCCAAATGCCATAATTGGCCTTCCGTACTCATTAGATTGGATTTGTAAGACAGAATTAATGGATTTTAGTTCCATAGAGTATATCTACACCGGTGGGGGTCCCAAATCAACAAATTTCCCTCAAGTTATCAAATGTCTTCCCAACTTTAAGAGAAATGTGACTGTAAGTTTTAAATAATGACAATTATCTTCAGAATGCGATAAATAATTTTTTTCATTCCTAGGCATATTGGCTAAAGGAGTTTGGAATCGTGGCTTGTAATTCTAACTTCAATCTAAAAGATGGTATAAACTTATTTCCTTGTTTATGAAACTATGAAATACAAACACTTATGTACAATTGTTCATGCATGAGTAGTCATTACCGAGACTTATCTCCCGATGGATAATAATGTGCTTTGGGTGATTTTGTAAACATGCAGGTGTCCCATTATCTTTGTTTACTGCTGGAAAACCTTTGCATGATATCTCTGTTGAAATTCGTGATATAAGGACAAATGATCCCGTAGGGCCGAATGTTAAGGGAGAAATCGTTGTACGATCTGACATTTCGTCTGTGTGCAAAACAAGCAAAGTATATTTTAAACTTCCGCATCTTATTATGTGTACATATGGACGAGGAGAGAAATGTAATTTGCATAATGTATGCCTAAAGAAGTGCCTTTGATTGTTATTAGGGTGAATCTGCTGAAATATGGTCTTCAACAGGTGACCTTGGCTTTTTAGACGCTCATGGCATCCTTCATATCACAGATTCTATTCAAGATATCATAAAATATAAGAAAAATCATTACGTACGACCCTGTGTACATTTTAATTAGAAATTAATTGCTTAATATTATTTACAGATCAAATTACACGATTAATCATCCATCAAACTCAAATACAATAGAATAATACTGTCTGTTTTACAAATAGATATTCCCCTCTGAGATTCAAGACGCTTTAGCTCAATATCCTGGTGTAATTGAAGCCTGCGTCTTGAATACCTCTAACAATGATGAACATAGACAAACTCTTACCGCAGCAGTCAAACTCTCTCCAGAAGCAAATCTTGATGTAGCCGATTTCAATGATTTTACCAAAAAAGTTTATGGTAAAAATGTTATTTCTAAACCTCATGATTGCTGAAGATGACCTGGAAATAATTTTTACACATTCATTTTTGATATCTAGACCAATTTGAATGTCCGGCAGAGATGGAAAATAATGTTATCTTTGTCGAAGAATTACCAAAAGAAAAATCTGGAAAATTCTCCAGGGAATTGATCGCTTTGATGGTGTCAGAACAATAACGAACCATAATAAATATATTACTACTTCACTGATGTTCATTGTGCTGTGTATGTCATTTACTAAATAAAAATATTTTTCCAAATAGTTTTGTTGTTGAAAGAAATAGTTTAGGTACTGACTGATGTTTTCAACACTTAAGTGGTAACATCGTTAATTGGTCCTATGTGATGGTTCATAGATAACAATTTGGAACAACGATCCTTAACCGCCTCAGTATTATGTGTTTATAAATTATGTAAAAGGATTTGGTCCCAAAAGAATACTGTCCATATTGTTACGGCTTATTATTCTATTCCTATCTAGTTATGTTTAGTGTGGATGACTCTTCGAGTTCGAGTACCTATGTAAATGTATGGAGAATAAGGGATGACTCATTCCAGGATTCCAGTCTCCAAGCTAATAATCTATAGAATACAAATTCCTTTAAAATAATCTAGTCAAGAGTTACCCTTTCCAATGCAGATTATAATAAATTAGATGCATTGTCAGTGGACAGCAAAGTTCACTGAAGCGAAGGGTATTATATGCCTATTTTTATGCTATTTAATGTAAATACATTCGGACGAATAGATTTAGTTTATTTAATAAGTGTCACCACTGCACGCTGTACTCTGCACTAGAGCCAAGAGTACACAGTTAAAGGTAGATGTGTCATAGTCCATAGTGTCATAGTCATAGGCATCATGCAATCGATGCCTATACCCAAATGAATTTTCTAAGAACAATATTTACCCTATAAATAACAGTTTGGACAAACAATAGCAAACTAGCTTAAACCACACCTAAGCAAACAATGGAAAAGTCTATTTCACAGAATTAGGGCAGATAATTTCTACAGAATAGTTTATCCACACATTCACCTAATAGCATCCATTAACAATAATATCTTTGTAAGAAAGAGTACAGTGGTGTCTTCCAAACAGTATCTTACTGTTAATTCTATTCATTGGTTTAAAACAAGTTCAGAAAATAAATGCCGAGTTTATATTTAGGTCGCTAGCCACAGTATCCAGAATCCATTCTTGACTCAATGTTTCAATATCAATAGTGATTTCAAGATATCAACAAGGTCACATCACAGAGTGTATCCGAATAGCGAATAAATTTTGAATTGCATTTACCATTTTGTGCTCTTTATATTTCTATCAACAATGGATTCATATACATATAGTAATGGAGAGAAGAAAGATGATAAAATTCTCCACAGTTCATCTGAATTCGATTTCGAACTTCCTGTAGAATGGACCGTTTTGGAATACATTTTGCGAAGAACTGAAGACAACACGAAGAAAGGAATTATCGCATCCATGGTAAGTTTTCAAATATTCATTCATAACAACATCTTTTACTATACTCACTACCTTTTTTGTTTTCAAAACTAGACGAATTCTAACACAACGGAAACATGCGACTTCACGAATGTGGAAGATATAGCTGAGAAGATTGCAAGTGCTCTATATAAAAGGGGAATGCGTAAAGGAGATACTTTGATTTACTCATCACATCATGGGACAAAGTTGCACTTGTTTTTTCTGGGAGTTTGGAGAGCTAATGGAATTGTACGCTCTTCTTATCCGGAAGACACAGGAGGTTTGTTGGCTCAGTTCAATATTATATTTTCTAAATTATATTTAGTAGCAATTAAATTACTGTGATTTTACATCTACTAGAGACTTTAACAGAGCGAATACTTGAATCGAAAGCTCGTTGGTTTTTATGCGACGAGAGCCACGCCTACGAAGTCACTACTGCATCAAAGAAAGTTCCATGGCAAATGAATATCATAGTATTTGGACAGGCCGATGGTTGCGTTTCTGCCGAAGACATTTTAAATGACGATGGACTCAGTAAGTATTTAGAAGACAAAAAATCGAACAAATAGTTGAACATTGTTTCCACATCATTCTAAATTCTAATGTTTTCACAATAGATATTCCTTCCCTTGATATTGGACGGGAAGATGTGGCGCTGATTTTGCCTACTAGTGGCACTTCGGGCGCAAGTAAAGGGGCTGTCTACACTCATGAAAATCTTCTGAAAAACATTGTTGCATTTGAACATTTTCCGTTCACTGACTCTGATGAGCATGAAAAACCTTTTCTGATCACATCCAAACTAACCCATTTCACCGGATGCGTTATTCCATTCGCATTCATTGCCAGAGGTCGGAGAATTTTTTTCATGCCGCATGTGACAGTCGAAAATGTTTTGGAAACCATCGAGGAATTTAAAGTATGTACATAAACATCAAAGTACATTTTATTCATTTATGTACCTACCCCAATTTTACTTTTATGACTGCAATACTACTGTTTGTCAGTCTGTCAAATAAACTTATATAATTTAAAAATTGCCAAGAACCCATTTGCTTTGGAAAATAACACATTTTCTTTATAATTATCTTCTCTAGATTTATGCTTTGCTCAGCTTTCCAAAATATATCACTGGGCTCATCAACCATCCTTCAACTAGGAATTATAATTTGTCGTCACTTACGTATATAACCACAGGCGGTCAAACAGTTACTCCCACGATGAATGTCATTATCAAAAGACTGAAAAGCCTTCGCCATTTTTTGATAGTAAGAAGCAAATAAATACGCGAATACACTTTACGAGTTCAGTTCTGAATTCTTTTTTATTTCGTTACAGCTGTATGGAATGACGGAAGCTGGGTTACTAACCGCTACAGTAAACTGGACTGCAGAATTAAATGGGTGCTACAAACCTTTAGGTATCAAATGAAAAAAATTTAATCATAAAATAATTGGTATTATAAATAAAACTAAAGCATTTAAAGCAGTTTTAAATTTTCCTTTAATTGTGAATGATTTTTTTAGAATATCGGCCTTTTACTGTTGGAACCCTACCTCCTGGAAGTAGCATGCAGGTCATAGATTTAAAAACTGGGTGCCCTGTGGGCCCCGGAGAGAAAGGCGAATTGTATTTCAAAACTCCATTTAGTTGCTCTGAGTACTTTCGTAGACCAAAGGTAATTGATTGTATATCAAAAATTGTGTCAAATTAATTTAATAATCATTTTTAATTAAGGTTATTCTTCTTCCCTCTAATATGTGTAGGAAACAGAAGAAACTTTTCACAATGGCTGGCTACGCACAGGAGATGTTGGATATATAGACAAAGACGGATTCATTTATGTGTTAGACCGTGCAAAGGAAATATTTAAATATTTTAACAATCACGTATGTCACTCTTTCTTTTCAAGTTGGGAGTAATATTATAAGCAGAGACCTGATTTTGGATATGGGTCAGAATTATTTCTTAATTATTTTGAATGCATATACGTTAATGCATATACGTTTTGAATGCATATACGCATTTGAATTTTGAATACGTTTTGAATACGTTTTGAATGCATAAATGCATATACGCATTTTGAATGCATATACGTTAATTTAGCCTATTTTCGTTACAGATATCTCCCAGTGAGTTGGAAAATGTCCTTTTGCGTCATCCAGATGTGACCGAGACTTGTGTTGTTGGTGTTCCAGATCCAGATGGAGGAGATTTTATTCCCAGGGCATTTGTGGTACTTAGGAAGTCCTCACAGGCCAATGTTGAAGAGATAAAAAAGTTTTTCAACTGTAATTATTTATTTTATTTTTTCCTAAAAATATTTTACTACAAAACATATTCAAAATCAAATCGTTAGAGCCAACTGAATCATTTGGTGAAAAGATTAGTTTTCAAAAAATGATAAATTTTAATCTTATTTTCAGGTCAAGTTGCATCTTACAAACATCTTCGTGGAGGATTATATATCGTGTCTCAGATTCCTGTTGGAAAAACAGGAAAAACAGTCCGTAGACTGACTTATGAGCTATCCATGCCAAAAAGTTAATCAATCTACTATTTTATATCTGCATAAGAATTGTATAAAGTGTGTTAATTCTCTATTACTATATGTAAGAATATTTTTTGGAAAAAGAATGCATGTTATATTTATATTTATAGCATGGACTAACTCCCCAAAATGTACAAGCTCGTTTTCAAACAATAAACTTCACTCTGGGTTAGAATCTTTATAAATTAAACCAAATATTGCTGCCTAAACCTTTCGAAATTCCTGTTTTAATTTTCTTAGGAAGAGTAATTCTGATGAATTAAATGTTATGTTCTATTTTGTAATAAAAATTTAAACATTCTGTCAATAAATTTCTTACACGAAATTTTTACTTATAGAAATCTGTCTATAACCTACATAGAATAATAATAAGTATAACATAACATAACATAGAATAAATAATTATTGGATATAATAGGGCAAAGAACAGCAGGCAGGCAGGAATGTAAAAAAAAAGATCATCAGATTTCGTCAGTCATCATGAACCCACCAGGTTTTATCACCTAAACCCGAAACCCATAGTCGATGCACCTGCACTATATCGTTGAACTTATAATGATTTTAATTTTCCTTCTGGTTTTGTAAAAGTAAAAACTAGTGAATATTTTGTATTTATTAATAATAGAATTTATTTTGCATTTCTATGTCATTTTACATGTCATTTATCAGGTATGGGTGTCGTGGTGTCAGATAGCACATGTATTTTAAAACGTGTCGTGTTAGTGTTTCTTGTTCTCATGCAGAGTCCTCTGAGGCGCCAGGGGTCTTACTAAAATTGTTGGACTTATGAAAGGACTATTATGAAGAATGTCTATTATGAATTAAAGATTACTGCCAATATGTTGTGAAATGCGGAACACAACGCAAATGTGTTTGTCAAATATTCACTCACAGTGATATTTTTGCAGGTTCACGGAGAACTTGTATGATTTCGTATCTGGGGGTGAGGAGCGATCGTATTTGGAAATGGAGACACCGTATCTTGATCTTGAGTACTGAGATTTCGTAAGTGGAATAATCGTATCTTGATATTGAACTGAGATGTCGTTCATACATTGCGTATTGATGTTATTGTGTATTTTTAAGTTTGTAATGTATATCTGACTCTGAAGACTAAGATTGAAGAGTCTGAATGTGGAATAAGGGCATTTCCCTTCATAATTTTGTATATGCAAAATATGTATACGATATCTTCATTTGCATTATACGAAATCTCAATACGTAGATACGATTATCTCCACATCACTAGATACGAAATAATCCAGGTACCATTTTTCTCCGAGTTCGCCGGGTACCATTTTTGCAGCTTGTAACCCTATAATTAAGCATAACATTCCTACCTATTCTATTCTAATTCTATACATTCGTTTAAAAATAACTTCCTTGTTATAAATTATATTCCCCCTTCGAATAGTATAAACTAGACTGATAAAAATGGTGTAAGGTCTTTATAGTGCTTCTTGAATTGAATATATACATTCATTATTCATTACACATTATATTGAATTACAGTTATATTTTTATCTACAGTATGATTGAAAACTCTTTTTCTTGATCAAATGAACTTGGTCTCATCAAAATCGGTGAAGGCTAACTGAGTTAATACAGTTTTTGAAAATAAAAAGTGTCAGCTTATTTTTGCATCACTCTGGCTTTTTTATTTTCAAAAACTGTTTTAACTCAGTTAGCCTTCACCGATTTTGATGAGACCAAGTTCATTTGATCCAAAAAAAGATTCTCTACAAAAAGTTTGAGGGTTTACTGATATCATGTCTATGGGGTTGTGGTGGGGAGGGAAGTCCTATGTCAACTAACTTTTCTTTTTTCACGACATTTTTAACTTTTATTTTCAAAAAATCTTTTATCGCTATTAACTTTCACCGATTTTGATGGAACCAAGTTCATTCGATTTGGAGAAAAATTCTCTACAAATTAAATTGAGGGTTTAGTGATATCTAGTCTGTGAGGGTTGTGGTAAGGTGAGAAATCCAAAAGTCCTATGTCAACTGAGTTTTGGATCATACTGTATGTATCATGCTTCGGTGTTGGTATTAATATATCGCTGCGCTAGTATCAGTATCAGAGGCACATCCACTATCCACTCAACGGTCCGTGGATGGATAGCTTTTGTGACCTACATAGTCTTATCATCACTATCACGAATGTCATCCCCGAACACAAACTTCACATACTTCCGCGGTAGCAGTAGCAGTGTCATGATTACAGATAGATACTAACGAATAGAGAAATCACCAACTAATCACTAAAATAGTCAACATGTTACATGTCATATGTCATTTAATGTCTGTCTCTACTATTTATACTACCTAAAAACACATACCTACTCATAACATAATATGATAAAATGTTGATGCATTAAATAAGTTCTTGACATTTTATTGACATATGTATGTAATCATTTAATCTATAAAATTTTACCTGTCTACATAGAAATTATCAAACCACAAAAGCCGAGTGTAGTGAGACAAGAGAGATCTTTTCACAAGTTGAGATCGTTGTTGCATGTGACCGTAGACAAATCCCTTAATCCCTTAATTTACATTCTAATCCAAATCATAAAAATTATGATGGAGTTTGAAAATTCCAGTGAAAATATTTTGGAGAGTGAAGTTGACTTCGTTTTTGAAAGTCCTTTAGACTCTGATAGGACAACTGCAGATTTCGTTTTACGAAAAGTACAAATTCATGCTGATAAACGGAAAGTTTGTATTGTGAGTATTTATTTTCTTATCTACAGTGTGAGACACACAAATGTTCATCTAATTACCTAGATAAATGAATTACCTTCTCTTTTGACGCCACAAATGCATCTAACTCTGCATTTGAAACTCGCCTGCATATTAAGGCAGCAAAAGGAAAATTATTGTATTGTTTAACAAAATTCTACCTTTAGAATCAGGAGAAAGGGAAGTTTGTCAAAAAGCACTGATTACGACGTAATAGACTACGGGGAAAATTGAATAAATATATGGGTTTTAGGCTCCAAAAGAGAAAATCTTATTTATTTACATGTTAAAAGCCTATGAACACTACTTAGTTGTTTATAGTCTCACATACACTGCATAATAACTGCATGAAACCGAGAAAGAATTTTTAGTTTAATGTTTTTTCTCAACAGACTAATGGCAACACAGACGAGTCTTATAATTATGGGGACTTGGAGCCAATGTCGAGAAAAATTGCAAGTGCTCTTTACAAACAGGGGTTTCGTAAAGGAGACACTGTTATTTATTCGTCTTGTGAAGTTTCGAAATTGTATATTTTCATGCTAGGAGTTTGGAGAGCAAACGGTATAGTAAGGTCGTCATACCCGGATGATATTCACGGTTATAATTCATTTTGACGTAATAAACTTGAACCTGAAATCGATATATTGCCTTTATATTTTATAATCAGAGAAATTTTGATATTTTATCAGTGGAACTACTCGACAGAGTTTTGGAATCAAAAGCTCGTTGGATTTTATGTGATGAAGAAAGAGTCGAAGAAAATCTGGCATTTGCTACAAAATTTGACACTTGGACAATTACAGTCTTAATAATGGGGAAAGCTGACGGCTGTATTTCAATAGACGAACTTTTACAAGACAATGGGAACGGTACCTAATTTTTAAGCTAAGGACTATATGAATTTTTAACAACTAGACCAAAGTGGCTTCATTTATTTTATTATGTTATTTGTGCAACAGATCTACCAGATTGTGACGTCGGCAGAGATGACTGTGCATTAATTTTACCAACTAGTGGCACCACTGGAAAGAGCAAGGGATCCGTTTATGACCATAAAACGTTAATAAAGGTTATCATTGCTTACCAAAATTTTCCTTTCACGGATAAACCGGAAGAGGCCTTTCTGTCTACATCTCGTCCAACACATTTCACCGGTTCGGTTGTTCCCTTCGCATTTTTTAATGCAGGTCGGCGTCTGGTTATGTTGCCCAAATCATCCCTTCCAATAATTCTGGAAACAATCAGCAAATACAAGGTGGGGTGAGCTACTTTAGGTGGCCTATTTTCTATCACTGCACTGCATACTTGCTTGACTTTGACCATGTAAACACTTTGTCAGTAAATTACGTAAGTAATATTTAATTTAGTTGTTCTTATCTGAAATCTAGGTTAACGGGATTATGACGTTTCCGAGAAATTTGTCAAATTTGGTTCAAGACCCAATTGCAAAGAATTATGACCTGTCTTCTTTGACCTTTGTCAACTCCACTGGACAAACGGTTGATGAATCTGTTGTTGCTACTGTGAAAAAAATTCCGAGCGTGAAAAACTTCTTTGCGGTAGATAATATAATATATTAATTTTCTTCCATGATCTGAATTTGATAGTCCGCCATCAGACTCCTTGTTTTATGATAATACCTACTAATAATAGTTTCCTCCCCAAGTTTTTAGGAATGACGGAAGCGGGCTTATTAGCTGGAAATATTGATTTTCCTGCATTAATCAAAGGAATTTATAAAAACTTGAAAGGTAAATTGCAAAAGTAATTTACATGCAACCTACATTTATGTTTTACAAGGTTTTATTATTACAAGCTACTATATATTGACTTTAGGATTTCCTGCTTTCAATGTTGGAAAACTATTTCCGGGTAACAAGTTAAAAGTCTACAATTCTGAAGGGAAAACGGTCGGAGTCGGTCAAAAAGGCGAGCTTGTTTTCTATTGCCCCTTTATGTCCACTGGATATTTGAATAAACCAGAAGTAAAATTCATTGCAACCGTAATAATTTGTGATAATATTATCATTAGTAATCTGTAAATAACCCAAAAATTTATTGATACAGGAAACTGCTGCCACATTTCAAAATGGATGGATTCGTACAGGGGACATTGGATATTACGATGAAAATGGATGGATCTATTTAGTGGACAGAGAAAAGGAATTAATTAAATATTTTGGAAATCATGTGAGTACATCCCGTAGGTAGTAATATTAAGCTTTTAGATAGAAAGGTAACGTAAAACGTAATGTATGTAGACAGGTACTGTCCAAGGAAAAGTGCAATTTAAAACATTTTGCCATTCCCTTACAGATTTATCCTACGGAATTAGAAAATATTCTGTTGGCGATTCCTGGAGTAGCTGAAGCTTGTGTAGTTGCCACAGAGGCTAAAGACGGAGCTGAAAATTGGCCCAGAGCGTTTGTCGTCCTGAAAGAATCAGTTGTATTAGCACCCGAAGATATTGTCGATAAATTTAACGGTAAATTATCAGTAATTAATCGGATAAAAATATTTGCAACCTAGTTGTAAATAATAATAATCTTACTTAGATTTTGATGATTTTGAATGGTCATGATATTATCATTTCGTTAACTACAGAACAAGTTGCATCCTACAAGCAGTTACGAGGGGGGCTTTACATATTGGATTCTATTCCAGTTGGAAAAACTGGTAAAATATCTAGACGAATGGTTGCTGAACTTCCGCTTCCAACAATGCAACAATGAATGCACATAGAAGCCAAAAATTACGATATTACGGTACATCAAAGAAATTGTGGAATGTACGTGCAAGAAGTGCAATACGAAATCGTATAAATATATTGACGTTCCAAATGGAATATTCGATGGAATGTACTTGAAACAATTTTGAATAAAATACCGCTGCTGCAGATCAATCCGTTCTAATTTATTTTTCATTTCGATAATTATTATTTGTCTGTCCCAAAGGTATCTCAAAATTCTACATTCATCTTTACAAATTGCAATATACCTTATTTATCGTCTTTGCGTTTCTTATTTATTTCTTATTTACTTCCCAGTTCTAGTTGTGTCGTATCGTAACGGCCATTGTTATTAACTGAGTTTGCAATAGTATGGCAAATAAAATCCTACCAAATAAAAATATTCAGGAAGTTTTGGAGATAATAGCAACAAATTGCGACCGAATTTATTATAATAATGCGATCGCTGACTGTTACAGCCTACCCGATCCAACAATTACCCTCCCTGGGTCACTATATTATATGGTAGTCGCTGTGGATTATCTCTATCTGAGGATAGAATATAGAATCATTGTAGATGAGATGGTTCATATTAATCATATTGACAAGCATTCTCTATCGGTTGTAAGCGAGATTTGTAATAATAATATATATAAATGACTTTATTTGTCGACTGACCTTAAATTAAAGGTTTGCCTGAATGACACAGTAATAAGTTTTGCAAAATAATAAAGTTAATAAAATAATTAAATATAAAAAACGATAATCAATATTAATCCTTATATATAAAGTTGTAAAGGATAACGCCTACTAGCATAGCACATGTGCTAGGCTGTAGTAATAATTAATACAGTGAAGATCTATTGAAGATTGGGGTTAAATAAGTGATTGTGAAAGTATCGTACTAGAATTTCAACTTTTGACCTCCAGAGAAAGGTGAATAAAGAGATTGGAAAAGGCAGGTCGAGAGCGTCATGGCCATGGGGGGTAGGGGGTATTTTAATGTCCCTTATTATAATGGGGTGGGGTTTATTAATACAATTACAAAATACAATATTATTACAATACAATTTATGTGAGTGTAAGTTTATAAAATCGGGTGAGATAGGTGAGGGATTCGGGTGTCTTATTTACCCGATAGTGATACAGATTTCAGTCCCGTATCAGACCTACCTCTAGCGGAATTATGAAATACAAGATATGAAGCGACAGCAGCCACGACTCTGTGACTCTGTGATGTGATGTGTGATGTGACTCTGTGATGTGACTCTGTGATCTGACTCTGTGATCTGACTCCTGACTCTGTGATCTGACTCTGTGATGTGACTCTGTGACCCACGACTCTGTGATGATTCCTCTCTGCGAGACCGTGATTCCTCTTTAAAATTGTGTGGCGCTAGCGCTTTATAGGAAGTAATCGGCTTTTTATTTTGGAGAAAGCTGGACAAAAGACCTCTTTCGAAATAGTCGGAGACAATTTTTGACTAGATTGTCACTTGAAGGAAGATTATCTACTATTCTACTCAGCTGACACCACATCAGGTAATTTGAAAATTTAATTTATCGGAAGCATTTCGTTCTAAAATGACAAGTGATAAAATAATAATGTTCAATATTGTTGTCGATCACGAACATTAATGGAGCAGTCAGCCGGTACCCTTTACCCTTCCTCTAATCTGTTATCCTTCCTTATGTCTTAGGACCGTCAACCGTATGACTTTTCCCAGCTCGCTAAATACTATAGCATCTTATTTACCCCTTGTCCCTTGGGTACATCCGCAGTAAATGAAATATTTGTATTATTTTCATAAGATGTTATATTCATGGTTTTATGGTTTTAAAGATTTTTTCGAAATTGTGGAAAAATGAAGAGCAGAGGGGGTCGTGGTCATAAAACAGGAAGAGATGGTGGTGGTGGGACGAACCGTGAAGATAATCAACATTCTGGACCTGATGGAAACATTAGAGGCGGGAGTTATCGTCGCAATAACTACGGAAATAGCGTTGAAACAAATCCTTTCAGAGGTAGTTATCAAAATCCAACGGATCAAAAAATGAACGGGCGTGGTGATGAAGTGGGCAACCGAAGTGGATATAATGCTAGCGGTCACAGGGGCGGTGTTGGAGGAACATTCGGAACCCATTACGGTTCTCCATTACTTTTTGGTCCAGATTTGCAAGGTTTTATAGGTTTTGTAGCAAATTCAGGACACAGGAAGTTGGGGATTCAAGAAATGTACCGTATTTTAGATGAATATACTTCAAACGATAAAATTAGCAGTGGCGTTACAGATTCCACAATTCCAGAAGTTGTCGACGATAAGGTTGTTAAATGTATCAGTCCTTCGTCAACGCCTTCAATTGTTGCCGACAACCCAGATAAGAATGAACATCCCATACCGGAAAAATGCTCGACAGTTGTAAGTTTAAATCTAGTATCTAAGCATTAATATTATGTAATATTTTATATATATTATTTCTATGTACAATTTTATAAGCCAACAGAACTGATTGTTATATGTCGTTGTTCGTCAATCTATATCCATTCATTCTAATTTTTATGTAACTCAGCAAACACTTGAAGAAAACTCAGTGGAAATGGAAAACAGGATGTTTCGGAGTTGTTTATATCCTCGAAATTTCAGCTATATTAGTCTAACCACAACTGTGGACACGGTCATATTTATAAATTCGAAGAAGGTAAAGGTACACTGCCTCAAATAGTTCACACTTCTACGTAGTATGTTGGACCAATAATACAATAAAATATTTACAACTAATTACAATAATTTTGTTTAATGCTTAGAACCGGCCTAGCCCAAAATACTATACCGATAAAATATACGAAGATTTACTGTCTGGCATTTGTAAGGAAAAAAAATTTGAACATTTGGATCGTTTTTTACCTGTTGACGTAACCGTATCTGTAAGTTTTTATAGCCATCATAATGATTTTATAAAGCATCGAAACGTTACGTTTTCATAACCATGAAAATGCCAAAAATCATTAAATTACATATATACACTGAATCCTTAAAAGTAGCGTAGAATAGAGAGTGATGTAAAAAGCAGCTGTAGATGCACCGAAATTCTCGCTTCGTTACTACTCGGGGACCCCCCTCCTTGGGGCCAAGGAAAAGGGGAACCCCTATTCGAGCTCAAGCCCTATTCGAGATTTTGGTGAACTGTACATATGGAGTATAGAGTGCCCCTTTCGATTCGAGCGAAAGAGTGCCAAGCACTTCCAAGTAAGAAAGGGTACACAATGAACTGTACGTAGAGTATTGAGGGAGTTCTTTCTCCCGAGGAGTCCCATTTCGAGCGATGGAGTGCTGGAAAATGTGTACCCTTTCGTAAGAATTATAATTTATTAGTATTTTATTATTAGTAATTTTCACTCAATTTAACACTTGAGTAAAAATAATAGGTCTACTCAGATCGCCTTCGCAACCATGCTTCGCATCGCAAATCATACACTTTTAACATTGAGTTGCGATGCGAAGCACGGTTGCGAAGGCG
>JABASH010002197.1:0-21411 GCA_019776445.1 Tomocerus maximus
ACTATTGAATAACTACATGCTATTTTATTCTAACAAAAATATTTAGTTTTCACAATTTTGAAAAGCTGAGCTCTTTGAGCAGTTCTTTTCAGTATTTTAACTTGAAAATGAAAATTCATTAATGTTTTCGTCCTATTCTTAAAATTGGCATTTGTGCATTCAGTAAGTTCTTAAAACCCAATCTGTGATTTTCCTTCATGTAAACTATTTTAATAATTTTAGCGAGGTTTGTATGGTGGGGTGGGCCTTTTCGTCTGACCGGTATTCAATAAGCAAAGCGATGCAAAAATCATACTTTGTCTGTTTACCCTTAGTAAATTTGTCGAGAATGAAAATCAGAGAACAACATTGGAATAATATCTTTTGGCTTCGTCCGAATTTAATATTAAGTCGTAGTTAGGAGTAATAGTCATCCTTATCCAGTCATCCTTATCAAGCCAGCCTTAATTGCCTGGTCCACGAGTTAAAAATTTAAATCTGTAGAGTCAAAGGTTGCGCTTAGGTGGATAAGGTGGATTGAAGGTGTCGAGAAGTAAAATGAGATGGAATGAAACAATCCTTTTTCGCTGACGTGTAAAAACATATATCAAGTCTTCTGATGAAGTGGCTCTGTATAACGACACTTCATTTTAGCTATAGTTGTTATAAATATACAACCTTATATAGTAGTATAGTATTACGATACACACTGTATGCCTATAATAGTAGTCTACTACGATGCTGCATGTTGGCGCACTATTGAGGTGACGTGGAGATTTCACAAGCCACGAGTCTAACAACTGAACCAACGTCGTAGTAGTATTAGAGCTGCCAGTGCCAACCTGCCGACTACTACTGCTACATACAACAAACACAACCAACTCTGAGAAATACCGATTTACACGCACAAACTTTCTAAGGTTGAGGTTTTTCATCATTCATTGCAGTTCTATTGCTTTCGGACAAGTGTCTACTTCAATCGCCTTTAAATTTGTTGATAATAACGGATTGTGATAACTATTCTGTTTCCAATTATTAATAGCACGCCGTGCGAATAACTCATCTCTATTTCTCTCTCCGGATCTACATACTAATTTCGGTCTGTTCATTTTTATTGCTAATATTTTAATAACTTGACATTTTGTAAGCGGATGAATACTCAAAACATCTGTTCGTAGTTTGTAACAAATACAAAATATTGGTTGGTTAGAAACTATAATTTCTGCCATGGTTTTGAAAAAGTATTGTCCATTCCCGAAAATCAAAATGGTGTGTTTAACTCTTCTTTTACTTGTTTACAGACAAAATGGATCAAGTTATGGCTTTTGTTGAACCTGGACGGCAATTCGCTAAAGATTCCTTGCGTCTTGTGAAGCGTTGTACCAAACCCGATCGGAAAGGTGATCAAATCTATCTGTTGATTCTTTTCACAAATTAAATTCTTTATCGCCCACGCATTTGGAAAACAATGTCTTTGATCCAATAATACATTTATTTCTTTTGTAGAATTCCAGAAAATCGCAATGGCTACTGCAATTGGTTTCTGCATCATGGGATTCATTGGATTTTTTGTAAAACTCATTCATATTCCTATCAACAATATCATTGTGTAAGTCTACATTTTGCTTTTCTACAATCTATCGATATTTCTGTATTTATTGTGCCCACAGAAATAATTACGTTATAATAGTCTGCTGGGTAAATAGTAAACATATGCGAACATGACCTCCTAGTTAGAAGTCTATAAATGTTGAGTCATGCCTTAATTCAAATTTTTATCTGATATACAGATAGTACCTATTAAACTTTAGTGATTATGAGAGATTGTTCAATTGACCATTGTCATCTTTTAATTAGTCAAGCTGAAATTGAAAACAAACCAACTAAAATCGAATGAAACTGAATTGAATCTAATTAAAAACAAATTAAACCTTATAAGCCGTCATCTAATGGATTGAATTTTCTATTGCAGGGGCTCATAAATTACATTTTGCTTTCTACACAACTTTCGTTCAAGATTTCAAGATATTCATACATTAATATATTGGATTACCTTTATTAAATAATGTAAGTAAATTGGCAAGACATGCGTTGTTGACTTCGTTAAAATAAATATACTTATTGACAAAAATATCATAGTTATTGCTAATGTTTTCTTGATTTACATTTCATGCCTACTCAAAAAAATATATTTGGCGGACCAGGCAGAAGAAGGATATTTCAACCTATTCGTTGATTGATTGGCATAGGCTAAAGCTATAATGTTTGCTATCCTTCTTTAATTTATATGTTATGCAATTAAAGCCATTTAAATTATAACAGGAAAGTTATTCCAATGATGTAATTAAAGTTATATACTCTTCGAAAATTTTTGCTTCTACGGCAGTCGGCAGTAAATTGTACGTTTTAAGTTATTAATGATTTTCTTTTGCTGTGGCGAAAAATTACTATGTTGGTTCAAAAATGTTTTATAAAAATATCAGAATGAATAAAAAAATATATATATTTCCGTACATAAAGTTCACTCGCTGAACTCTTAAATGCATTCAATCAAAATATATCTAAGGATGGTCTTACTAAAAATAATTAATAACATAATGTGTGGGAAGGTACCTAAGTGTGACAAAATCAGATGAATCATTTCATTCCGTTGAATGGGAATGGGAAGTAATTGCAGTTTTTTTTATTGCCAAACCCAAGTATTATAATCCATTTCGTGTCTTTAGTTTTATTTCCATGCAGTGGCAAATAAAATTGTACGTTGGCTAGTGTATATATCTGTAATAAAAAATGAGACAGACATTTTCCTGACTCAGAGAGAATCTAGATGATTTTAGTTGTAATGTTGATGCTATTTTATAGATATTCGAAATCGAAACCACCTAATACTGTTAATTGCAAAAGCCTTAAAATTTAGAGAATCATGAACGACAAGAAAAGGTATAAAGCTGTTTCTATTCTAGCTAAGGCGGCCTAAACTGCTAAATCATGAAAGTGGCTTGCAAAATAATAATACCTACATTATAATGTATATTGGCGAACTTGCATTTTGCATGGTAACAATATATAGTAGGTAGCCAGTATAAGTACTGCTTCGTTTAGAGCAGGAAGGTTTCATCATATTGCCATTTTCAACGGATGGTCTATTTCTTTTCAAAATCCCTGGATATTCCTAAGATGACCACATTTAAAATCTTAGACTTAGCACAGAATTTTCAAATGAGTTTTCAAAGAAAACCAGATTTCAATAATCCCCATGGAAATATGTCAAGAATCAATATTTGAAGACCAAATGAGCAAATATGGCTTGTTCGTGGAAGGCTTCTGCTACTAAGTGGTAGAGGTAGCAGTAATTCCCTAGTTAGGCAAACAAAATGAACAAATACCCAAAGGCAAAGGTAATTAGTTAATTCATTAATATACCATTGATCATATTTTGTATCCCTTAATTGTAAATATGACAGTAAATTAATTTCTGAGCAAATAAACTATTTATAACTGAGATTGTACTTTTTATAGCGGCAGGATGGAGAAAATCAACATATCATTATGACATTGTTGGCTAAGACTTAGGACATGGTGATCATTGAAAACAGGTATGATGCAACTGCATGCGTGCAATCCGTGCCGTGTAGTCCAGAGTCCAAGTAGAATTCAGAGAAGTACTAAAAATAAGTACATACATAATTCAGTCAGATGCTGTTGCTGCACCGACCGTGATATTTTCTATGCCTGTAATCTGTTAGATCCTTTCTGCTATATAGTTGACGCTAATGTATACAAAACGGAGAAGCGGGCACAGACATCATTATGTCCTATATATAGGGTTGGGAAACAACTTTCCTAAGACCTTGTATAGAACGGATCGATTCTAACACGCGTTGAACGAGTGAAAGCTGCTTTCGCGTCCTACCCGGGTCCTCGCTGGCTGAATCTTCTGTAATAATAAAAGTCCAGAACCTGCTCGCAGTTAGTACTGCCTTCACAGTCAGCTGATGCACTTTCCATCTCTTCATACTTACCTATAATTATTACTTTTTCAAATTATTTATTAAGTGAAAGCATCCTTTCTCCTTTTGTGCCCCAGTGACAAAATGCCAGAGAAAGTTGATCAGTCCAGAAGTGCTGGCCCAGGCTCATCTAGGTAAACTTTTAATATTTTTTTAAAAAACATTTGATTTTTATGAAAATAATTAACATTTGTATTGTAGTGAGCTGTGTGTCTAGAATCCCTTCAGCCCCTTGCTCGTACAATACTGTAGTTGCATTTTCTGCTACACAAACTAACACTTAACGTTGGAAACCCAAACCCCGATCTAAATCCAATAAGGGGCAAAGTAAGATAAGTTTAACTATTATGAGCTTTATTTTATTCTTATTTTGCATAAAGTAAGGAATTATTAATTACATACAGACATGTCAATATAATTAGTACATTCGTATTAGAGTGTCTTTGCACAAGATGCAATGTCATATTTTATATGTGCACCATACCCATTCATCTAATAAGGCTTGCATATTAACCCTTTGTCGAGAACAATCGCCAATCTTCACAGCACCATGCATAAATTATATGCATTTCTGCAGAATATCCCTATTCCTACCTAGTCACCATCTCATATCTAAATGACACATCCTATGGCTTGTCATTTTTAATATATTCCAATCACATTCTTATAAAATAAAATAATTGTACAGAGATTTTGAATCTTATTATTTACCACTGCATTTCACATAACTGACTTGCCGATGTTCAGCAAACTGAAATAGCTAAATTATTATATTGAATTTGAAAGGCTGCAAATTAATTCGTATGGCACACACATGGATTTGCATGGAATATTTTTAAAGTAAATATGGTGGAAAGGTGTATGGCAGACATTGAAATTGTATGATAGTCATTACTATTATACAAGGACGCTGCAAACATTTTATTTAAAAGTATGCAAAAATTAAACCAAATAAGCCAATGGCAATAAGCTGAATAAATCAATATAGTATTGAGTTAAGTTAACCAAGTTGGATCAAGTAGGTAAGAAAGAAATATGGCAAGTACAAATTGACAAGGAAAGTAGGATTATACATTATTTTATTTATTTATTCAGATTTTTTTTATTTTTTAAATAAGCGCCAGCGTTTCGTTTTGAGGAAAGATTTGAAATCATTTCAGGAGTGACTGTAAAACTACGCGTGGACTTGTGTCCAGACATTCTCAGTACCCTCGATGTCCGTAAATTTCTTCCGAAAGAAGGCACATGTACAAATTGACACGATAAACCAGTCCTGGGCATGGGGCAGAGTTAAAATTGTAACTCAATTTTAACTCTGCCCCATACCCAGGACTGGTTTAGCGTGTCAATTTGTACATGTACCTTCTTTCGGCTATTTTAAGACGGGCTTTCGGGAAAAAATTTACGGACATCGAGGATACTGAGAATGCCTGTTTGTGTCTTGCCATATAATTGCGCTGTTCTACCATATAATTGCGCTGTTCTACCATATAATTGACTGCCATACGATTTCAATGTATGTGTGGCTTCCATTATCCACTGTTTCTTTAAAAAATCACCATACGAATTCATGTGTGCCATATAAAAAAATTCCTAATTTGAAAAGAGGATATTTTCTGTTTTTAGAATTCTTTATATTCATATACGGTTCTAAAATGTCATGAAATTATATTTTTGGGAATTCATGGAGATAGAGGTATCAGAAACATACTGTAATTTTTATTTTAGTAATTATAAGTACATTAGAATTATTAAGCAAGGGACGGGCAGGACACTGCCACACATACCCATACAACGATGACGATAACGATACAACCTGTGCGTTCGGTAGATTGATTATTTATATAAACTCAATCTTATGAGTTATGAAATGTCGTCAATAGCTAAGTATAAAATCAAAAAACCAATTTTTTTGTTGAGCTGTTTTAAAATCAATTGACTAAATTATTAGCCATTTCATTGTATTTCAAAATAAAATAACATCCATATTTGTATAAGATACGCAGTGTGTTCCAAAACCATTTGGTCCATTCTGTCATTCTACTACCTGTATTCTAAAACTTTCAAGCCATATCAAAGTGTCTTGAAACTATTCTTTTTACGGAAGTTGGTTTTTGTCGTAAGTACACCAGCTTAATTTTATAAAAATTGGGTGATATTTATTTCGCTAAAATATTTTAAAGAACAAAATAAACTAGACATTTGGGCTTTCGTTTCCTACTCCAGCATTCTAGTGTAAAACATTTTCAGATTGTAGTTTTAATTTAAAAAAAGTTGAGAACGCTTGAAATTAAAAGTTTAACCTGTTAAAAATAATTCCAAAAATTAAAAAAAACATGTACATTTCTTTCCTTTCTTTTTACCACTATTTGATACCTATACATAGTAAAACAAAAATAGTTTAAATTCTTAAAAGTTCTTCGGGACTATTTAATTATATTTGAGTAATTTCTGCCAGTCAATTGTATATTAAAATACTACGGGAATTTAAGGGGGTTTATATGGTTTTGGCATTATGTGTGGAGTAGAGTGCATAGATTCACGGGACGGTATACCTACGTGGGCATGAAAGAACTTTCTTGTAGCCAGAAAGTCTCTCCCTGCACGATTTGAGCACGATCAGTGCTGGTGCTTGACCTACTTTATTTTTGGTTGCTGCTTCTACATACGTACACTACTGGAACAATTCTGCAGCTGTGTAGCAGAAATCAAATATATGCTGGCTCCTAACTGGATGTTTCAAAATGTCGAACAACTAGACCGATAAACCTAAGCATCTCTTAGCAATTTATTTTAAAGGGAATGGTGATGTTATTCACCGATAAATAGAAGACAAGCATCTGAAATGATCATTAGTTTTACATAGGCACAATTTTTTTAATACACTCTAATAAAACTCCTACACGGATATAAGTAACTCTACTCAACTCGATTACATTTTTGTTAGCGGTATCAATTTGCTTAGCAACGATAACGCTTACTAGCAGCTCATTATGCAACTAACATAAATATTAAATGCATTTTAGATCTGATGTTGATTCATTATTGCGACAATAATTTATTTTACATGAAAAAATATGAAAAACATGGATTTTAAAAGCTAAAATATTTTAAAAATATTAAAGGGGTCGAGTGAATAGCATGCCAAATCAGCCCAGTCAAGTCATGAATAAATTATGCAGACAAGTGAGCATTGAAAGTCCTGGACCCCTTTTGAAGGACTGCGTTTTCAGTTTTGATGTCCCGGTTCCAGATGTACCCCCTTCTGGTGCCCGTATTCGGGTGAGTACTTGCGAAGATATCATATTTATGTACTAAGTTTTGGTACCTACCATTAATAATAATAATTATTCAAAACAATTTCCTTCATTGAAGGTAATCAAATTGTTAAGATCGTTGCAGTATTTAAGTATAAAATTAATAATTCTTGTACTGGGTATTAACTCACGGTAGATTATTAAATTAAGTCAGCCTTAATCATGTTGCATACTTGTCGGTATAATTAAACTAACATTACGGGTTTACTTAGAGCTATTTAAGTTCATGATCACAATATTATACCTTCTATATTAATTATTACAGTCCAGTCCGTTATACCTTTGAAAACAGGCAATCTAGCCACCTCATTTATCGTCTCGTCATAGATTGAAAAGTCTATTAGGCTATATACCTTTTCATTTTATCTCATCCTTTGTAATTGTAACAAATCATTAGGACAAGATCACTATTGTAAAATTTCCCTACCATATTTTCAATGATTAATTGCAGTCTCACGAGTTACTCACTATTTGTGACAATTTTTGTCTTTTGCTTTTCATATGAAAAATTTAAAACACCCATCACATTGGCACTAATTTTCTTTGTAATTGTAATACCTCAGAACAATATACTAATTTAAAGAAATATAAAAGTAGATGTCTGTTTTTGCTAAATAAATTACTACAGGTGTTATGTACAAATATTAAACCAGACCTTAACTTCGTATAACGAGTTGTGCTGAAAATCCCAAAATGGATGATGTTCACGTTCAGCAATCATAGAAGTTGCGAAATAACAGCAATGAAGCCTTATAGCATGATACATGTAGAATGAAAACTTTGTGAGACATTACTTGTATCGATCCGTAGGAAACATTGTTCCAATTATGGTTTGATTACGTCATACAATGGCACTCATTCATATTTCGAAATAAATATGCTGTGCTATAATTGACTCACTCATACTCATGATGGTTAAGCCAATATAGATGTAAACGTATTTGTAAGTACCTACTATACTATTCTTGGATTTCTAGAGATAATAATTTTATATAATCAAAGTCGTGTCTTGACTGACGTTCTAGCCTACACAGTAATAAACAGATTCTGAGATCATGATAATTTCATAAAGAATATATATAATATGGAGCTAAAAGATCTATTTTTACTACTGGTCCGTAATAAATGATACTAATAAGCAATCGAGCTTACGGAAATAGATTAACCTTTATCTATTGTAAAGGTTAAAGCCAAGAAACATAAATTTCCTACTGTATATAGATCCCTTATGTCCTTAATTATGTAGGATAAAATGTCATTCTTTTCAAAACTACGGTATTAGGCCAGATAACAAAGCCACGGGTACCTAAGATACCCAATACGATAGTTAACCATAGTTATATTTCGCCAGTGCAATATTTATTTTGTAGCTATGTAGGTGTCAGATATTTGAGCTAACTATCGTTGTTGCTGCAAGGAAGAATAATGATTATTAAACCATTAAAAACGCCATAGACTTACATGGAACGTTTTTGTTATATTATGCATTTATTACATGCGCAAGCATGACTTGACTACTGTTATCGAGGATTTTTAATCCGAGATACAATGACCGAAGATACAGATACAATGATATAATTACATCCTAGTCATTGTAGAAAAGTATTTTGTTCCTGTGATGAATAATTTGAGAATTGAAGACCATAAAGGAGTGAGGCATAAGACAGGTCAGATCATATCGAAGCAATTGCGAATAATTATATTATATCCTCGAGGAAATCACGATCAATCTATAATACTTGGTAATACTAGCCTCAGGATAATTTCAAATTCCAAAATTAAGATAAAATTGTGCCTTCAAAAGTTTATCAGAGTTTAATGTGATTTTGATTTATTTTCCCAATGTTCAGGTGGAATGCGCTGGGGCTTGCTACAGATTGAAAAGAACACCTTCACAAACAAGCATAACTAGCGTTTCTAGCCTAACGAGTATGCCCAGCCTGACTAGCCTTACTGGCGACGTGTCGACGATGTGTCTTGGAGGCTCAGCTACGACGTCCTCCTCACAGAATTCTTCTTCTCAGAATCCATCACATTACGGAGTTAGGGATGCAGCTCTATTCCCTGGATACGAAGTAAAGCTTTTATTCTGCAAAATTACATCAGAAAAGCCTTTGGATTTGTTTAAATTGCGAAATAGCAGAATTTTCAGTAATGCGTTTCGGTTTTTAATATAAATTTCATTTTAAATCCAGGTTGCCGGCATAGTTGAAGCTGTTGGAGATGAAAATGGTCCAAATACAAATATCCAAGTGGGAGATAAAGTTGTTGTTTATCCATATGAAGGAGTGCCACACGGGTAAAATACAGAAAACATTGTTATAACAAAATTTTTGCGGGTCTAGCCAAATTGTAATTAGTAAAAAAGAATATTATTATGCGGGTAAAGTTTAGAAAACCTTTAATTGGAATTAACGAAAAGTTTGACGAAAAAAAGTTGGCAAATCTTGTTATAGTACTGACTGAATTAAATTTTAGGTATGCAGAATACATCACAGTCCCGGATTTGAAATTCCTTGTGAAAGTTCCAGATCTGATGCCATTAAGTGTTGCAGCCATGTTACCGACCGGGGCCCTGTGGGCCATGAATACCATCCATGTGGCAAAGCAGCACATTATCAAGATTTTAAATGACAAAGGAGATTCTGGTACAACTTCCACGCTAAACTATTGCCTAAACAAATGACATTCTAATTCTAGCATTAAAGTTAATATAAATTAAAATAACTGTATTAAAATAAGGATGCCATTATTTCATGGGACTCTAAAATAATGGAAATAGTACCTAAAATTTCATGGAATGAGTATTATATTGTGTTTCATGTTGTATGTACTTGTACATTGTGTGCTTAGTGCCCATTTCAATAGTGTCCCAACCCAACTAATTTTAAGGACCTTTTTATATTTATAGGTATAAGTTTCTCTTCATTCGGTATTCTTGAAATTTTAGGTACTATGTCAGTTAATATAGAGTTCTATTCAAATTGTGAATTAAAATAATTTATTCAGGACTGCTTAATAATATTCATGAATTCGAATTTATGTGGGAACAGGCCGTGTCAAAGTTCTGGTGGTAGGGACGGGAGGTTTAGCTCTGTGGGCTTTGCGATTGGCCCAGCATTACTTAAATGATGTTCGTGATAAAGTTTTACTCGCTGTAGCTTGTCTCCGTGATGAAGGGATCCTTTTGGCTAAAGAAGCTGCCAAGTAATTATTTACATATTTCAGTCTATCCACATACTATCTAAACTATTAACTTTAGTATTTTAGGAATTTTGTGATTCTGTACAGTAAATCACAAAGATGACAACTACATTTGATTGATAATAGTCCTATAAAAATATGTAATGAAAATTCGTTTACAGTGTAAATGTCGTACAGTGGAATGAAGACTGCTATGAGAAAGTGCTCATTGAGCGTACCATAAATTCTTTGGAAGGAGAAGTGGATATAGTAATTGACTTTGGTACAACATCCCGGAGTCTCCATCGTTCTCTCCAGTGTCTCAGCAAGGTATTCATCGATTATCTGCTACATGCAGACATCCGAATTCTGAGAAATTGTATATATTTATCCTGAAATAAACTCTTGTGGTTGATTAATATTTCTAGGGAGGAATTGTTCTAATCAGTTCTGAAGTTGCAGAAAAACTTCTGCCTAAATTCAGCAGGCGGGCTGAGGAGAAGCAACAAACCATCAAAGTTGTGGATGTCGGTTCCCTAGAACAATTGCAGGAACTCATGGATTTAGTTTCTTCCGGACAAGTAAGGATTCAATTATTCAAATCTTACCCCTTTAATCAATTCTATATGTTTTGACTTTTAAATTAGTTTGCATGGCACATGATTTATTTCTACATTACTTACTAAACATACCACCGTATTCAGTAGTTCAACGTGCAATTAATAATTTTTAAAGAAAGAACGTCATAAATAATAATTCTTATCCTTAGCACCTTATTCTTGCACATAAAAATGTCTTAATACAATGTTTGTAGTTGAATATGGGTAGGCTTTAAAAATTTACATGAACTTTCTCTATACAAATAAAATCAATGCACGCCGAATATTACAAACTCTAGTAAGTTCTAAGTTGTCAGCCATAGTTAAAAACACAAAAATTTCTATCTCAATATGTAGGTACCCAAACATTTTTTGTTCGGTTCAATTTATAAACCCTGTAAATGAAAACTTTAGCTTCCAAAATATATATGTAACTACGAAGTGTGTTAATAATAGAGTTTCCTTTTTTTAAAAAAATAATATAGCTGGAACCACCACCGCACACCGTTTTTCCGGCAGATCAGGCTAGAGAAGTCATCAGAAAACTGTGCAATTCAGAGATTCAGGGAAGAGCCATTCTTCGATTCCATTCCATTGACTAAAATGCATTTCCAATGCTAGTAAGTATGCCGAACGATGTTCGGAGAAGTTAGAGGAGTATAAATATTATAGAAATGGTGACAGGTTATTTAAATAATAAGTGTGTGTAACGTAACTACTCATAAAATGTCTATCGTCGTAATCCCTGTCTGTTCATCATCTGATACAGAGTAAATATTATTAAGTACCGTGTGCGTTTATCAGCCTGATGATAATACGAAAGCTTTTTAAATTTTAAACCATCATCAACAAAAAGGTAAATACACCTTAATAGGGCGAAAAAATAGTGACATTGTGAAGGAGTTGTATTTGTGGAAAGGAGAGAAAGAGGGGCAATGATGTAATTTGAATGAATTGTCGGAGACATACGTAAACAATTGTGTCAATATAAATAATACTAGGGATGACTCCCAAATGGATTTGTTCGAAGAAATAATTTGGCCTTCCGGTTTCAGAATAATTGTCAACCCAATAGATAGGTTTCAAAAGTCTCAACTATGTAAATTATTTATCATTACCTAAGTGTTTTCTTAGCTGACTCTATAACTCACTATATAGCGAAACTAAAATAAATAGCCAATGCCTATCGCGTACAATTTATCAAAGATTTTACTAAAATATAGAATAATGACGGAGCCGATACGGAACATTACCTTAATCGTAATACATGAAAGCAAATAAACAAAAAATCTTATCTCTAGACAAAACTGAGCTGTTAACTACAGCAATTTACATATGCTACTTGTAAGTATGTAAATTGGGATCTACTATCTACTTACAATTAGATTGGAACTGCTTATAACATATTTTAAGCGTTACCAACAATAGCAACGTAACGTCTACAAATCATACATTGCTTAACAAAATAATGCAAACCACAATTAGCTATGTTTAGACATTAAACTATTTAATGTAAGTAATAATTAGTGCATTATTTAATTATAAAAACCGTGCTCTGTCTAGCGAAAATATTATAATGAATATACACCGTGCTCTGTGAATTGTTAAGGTGGCTTACTGAAATAAAATGCTTAGTTGCATTGTGAAATTCTACATTTGTGTCTTTTAAATCAAAATTTTCTTTAAAAAATAAGGAGTAAAATCGATTTTAGTGGAAACTACTATAATATATGCCCTATTTCAAAAAAAATTTTGCATTTTTCAGTCTTGATTTTGATAAAGGTCTCATAAATATAATTCAAAATGTATCAAGTACACATTTATGAGTTAACCACTAGGTACTACGTTTTTATGTTACAGGTTGAGTGTCAGATATGCATTAAATACAATTTTAATACCCTTTTATATATTAATTGGTTCCCAAATATCCTTTAACAATTTAGGCAGTGTGATTTTCTTATTTTTAGTAATCACCAAAATGAAAGCTTTTTTGCATCAAAAGCAAATACTATAAGCAATTTGGGTACCTAATTTATTTTCATAGTAGCGAAATGCAAAATTTTCTTTAGAGCGTTACAATTAATGTTAAGGTACGATTTTAAATAAAAATAATGTAGTAGATACCTCAAGTAAGAACAATAATCACCTTCAATTTTCTCTTGTCAGAGAAATTTAGATTTACCATGGATTCTCAAACTGGAATTTCCGGGTAAAATGTGAAAAGACCGTTTGTAGTGCTATACTACGATGGAGCTACTACTGGGATGATAAAACGTGCAATCACATCACAAACATGCAAACGATAATCTGTGAAACTGATATACCTGATATATGGATACTATGAAGTGCATGCCTCTTTTGCGTTTCAACCAGCTTTTATTATTGTAACTTTTGCCTGACGTCTACGTCACATCAATAATGTCCGTAACAGCCAATCTATCCTTGAGAAAATGTTGAAGACACATTTACACAGATATAGGTAAGTTAAGTGACTGCTACGTAAAAGAAATTAGAGCAAATGCACATTTAAATGCTAAAATGTCATGGAAAAAGTTGTTTTATAGGTATTGCTAGGCGAAACGGAAATATCTTTGGTATATTAAGTAGGTTGTTTTATTCTGTCAAAATTCTTATATTTATCAATATAATAAACAGTACTGCGACATTTTCATAGCTGCAGAATAAAACTTACATAAGGATGACAGCTCATGCGGAGATAATTGTGTGAAGCAAAGAAGCTGATGAACTGTGATAAGATGTATTGTATTAGATCTTACATTCCGTCTTGAATTTTGAGATCCCGGACACATAAGCTCATATTAAATACAGTCGTTATTCTTGACAGTAGCAAGGCATGCATAAAAATAGGCTAATCTCATGTAAACCCTCGCAAAATTATTCATGGATGAAAGGGAACTCAAGGACATTCAAAAAGGGATTTCCCATAGATAATCCAAGCATTTACATATGTACTTGTACATTTTAAGTCACTAGGTGTATTCATTATTATGCAACACGCAATGGCTAAATGTAAGGTTTTGAAATCCCAATAAATAACATTCTAGGTAGATGTTCATATATTATATAAATAGATACTTGTTCAACACATATATTACAATTGACCTAATGAATTAAAATATGTAGGTAATGGTAAAAATAATAAATAGAATTCGTTTGTAATTTAGGCTGCGTTCGCCAAACACAATTTTTTGTTATCTGTATCACTCTTTATCTGCAATTCTTCTACAACTCCGTCAGCAGCCTTGAAAAATAAGTACGGCTATTGAGTCCAGCTAGCAAGATTAAAATAGAGTTATCAAGTAAATATTGTATAGTATGAATTAATTATTTTCTAAGAGGATTTAGTAGTAACTTGTTAGCAAGTATTTCGAATGCGAGATTTTGAAAGGTAGAAGATACACTAAAATAAGATAGCAAGTTAAGTGATTGAATGTTGAACAAAAGGCACAATAGATAATATTATTGTTTTGTTGGTTGTCCTACATCCTGTAGTTGTAGACGTCCTAAAAATATAAACATGAACCTTATCAGTAACATGTAATGGGAAAACATGATTAAGAAAAATCATTTACCTGATTGATCCTTTTCAGCCGCAAATACCACTATGCATCCGTCCTGGCTTTTGTTCGCCGTGTATTTATTCAGAATAATGCAAAGAACGTTTACTTTGCCATCCTTTGTTCAGGCTAAAGTGTGGACTAGTGTATATTGAGTATATGTAAGTTGTCCAGATATCGGGCAATGGAGTTGCCATTGCTATTCCGACACCACACACACCAAACTAGTGAAGAGTAGACTATAATAACACTTTACACACCATGATTATTAGAAGGATGTATTTTCTGTTTCTTATTAGTATGCGGTGCACCATTCTCGAACGTCGAACCACATGAGACGATAGCAAGTTGGAGTTATTCTCTGTCCTGCCTAGTCAGAGGTTGCTCTGCTAACAAAAACTCACTCCAGTTCATTTTATTGTGAATGAAAATGAAAGGGTTAGGCATAGTCAAGTCAACAAGTAAACAAGGCGGAAGCGATTATCTTTGGGTCTTCCTGAATTAAGAAGAACTCCAATTTTTTCATCCATCCGGAGACTTGGCAAATTATATAAAAGCTATCCCTTATAAGACTTCATTGTGCATCTCATTTTATTTGAATCATCCCTAAAGGTAGTGTTAGCAATAAAAATATACTTAGAGCTCCATTTGCAATATTAATATTAAATACATAGGTTGAAGCTCAATTCATTATTCTACGATTTTCTTAAATTCATATATATTTTATGTAAAATGCAACAATGCTTCAGATAAATCATTTTTAGTTCTTTTGTTCATTCCCTCTCAATGCCGAGTACATATTTTCTACATGCTTTCAGATAATATTCATCAGGTATCTATTGCCATAATTAGTATTTCAATGCCTGATGCCTTCAGATTCGTTATCATTTTCAAAATAAGAGCTTCAATGGAAAGCAATTTCATATCCTTATCATTTTCAAGTAAAGCTTAATAAAATACAAAAGAGTCCTTGTAATTAACCATCCAAAAATAATCATGGATACAAAGTATGTCTGTATAGAGGTATGGTAAGTTCATCAGTTTTCTTTAAAGTTAAGCATATGTATAGCAACATTTGCAAAGCAAGTAAGTATAAACTGAAATGGAACGTTTTGATGCTTTAGATAAGCATTTCCAAGTATGTAAATGTCCATTGTCCAACCTTATCTACTGAAATTAAATTTGCCCCTTAATTAGTTATTTGTTAAGAACATCTCAAGAGAAACAGTCAATAAAAATTATTTGTGTCGTCGTCTCTGCTGATAATTTCTTCATTGAGCTATTTAAAAGACAAAGCTTTTAATGCGGGAGACCAGTTGTTACAGTTCAAGTTTAATAAAGGAGAGCAGATGTTATGGGGTTCGTTTACTGCTGCATAGAATAGAGACTATATAGCTAATAAATAATGTCCATTAGGTAGTGATTCACTGATCTTGCCTTCTTGTATACCCATCTAATTATTTTACAATTGTAATTAATTCATGTCATCGATTTGACCATTAGCAACTAAATCCATTTAATATTATGACTGAGACGATTTTAAGATTTGATAATATAAAGTTATAGACATGCAGTTTTGTAAAGTACACAATGCTTGTAAGCATTTAAAATTAACGTATTCAAAATTCGGTACTAAAGTAAAAGATATCCACCCATCCTTTAAAAAAATTGTTAATTCGTGATAACCATATAAATTTTGTAAAATATTTTTCCGCTTGCAAAAAAAATTTTTTTGACTCATATTTGGCAATAAACGCATAAATTTTACGCTCTGGCATGAATACATGTAACGTAACCTGTCACGCGTCTACATGAAGTCTCAGCCCACCCCTTACTAACTCTAAATTTTGATATAATATGGGAGTCATATCAATGTTTAGAATTCATGACGTAAGCAAGGTCTGTGCAACAAAGTAATGAATTAGAGAGAAGAGACTTTGCTAGTAGACTGCAGAATGAAATACTTTTAGATGATAATATTTTAGATAAACTAGAACCCTAACCCTAACCCTAAAACTGAATATTACTAACTGAAACATATGTTATACTACTATACCGTACCTTCTTACTGTGTTTGACTAGCCACTGGATACTGGCTAAAATAGTAAAGGCCAAAATGGCCTAGTGGTTGCCTAAAATCTTTGTCCGTCAATGGCCAAAACGGATAACAGTGACTTTCAATTCAAATTAACTCATTACACTGAATTGATTTTTAAGTGTACAGATTGATCTTAAATCCTTTGATTTCATTTAAAGTATTTTAACTTTTTTTTATTGGAAAATACTTTTTGGGGGAGTAGTATTAACGTTTTGGTCGGGCATTTTAGACCATTTTATAACAGTGAACCATATGGCTGGCTAAATCTTCAAAAGCCTGGCGAAATAAAACACTGTTCTTACTTTGTGGGTTCTACAAAGTCGGGTTAGGTACTTTTACAATATTTTAGGTAAGGAAAGACAGTGAGTAGTACAGAGGTAGATTGAATATAGCACATACTTACACACTGTACAGGGAAGGTACAGTAAGGCACAGAAGCTGAATCAAAGAGTGGAATGAATGGATAAGCCAAAAGTTAAGAGTGATTCTGTTGGAGGTTTGTCCAGGTGAACTAGGAACGGAAGAAAGGTGTTCCGGAAGTGGTGGCACATGAGGGACTGGTGCATAGGGAGACCCACAGACTAGACTGGCAAAACCACCACACAGACGAGCTAAGCCAACCAACCTTTTATGAAAACAAATGAGTGCATTGCATTGAGTTGCCAATAGTCTGGCTGGCCTTAGACACCACTGAGTCCCAATTCAATTCCATACCAATTTACTTTATCAAGTCTGAATTCTATTTCAAAGGAGAAAATCTAACCTGGGTGCTCTACACTTGATTTCACAGAGAAAATTGTTTTCGAATCAATGGACATCCATCCACATCCTCCTAATAAATTTGTATTAAAACGGAAAAAGCTTTGACATTTGTACATCGAACTCGGTACCACATGCCTACAGGTTTTAGCAGTGATGATCATAATTGCAAATTAAAGTCACAAGCACATTAATATATATGCAATACTATCGCTAGTTCAGCTTGGTCATAATTATTTTTAAATCTTATGAATTGCAAAATAAATAATACCCTGAAGAAACATAAGATTGGTTCATTTGCGAAAACCTTATTGTATAGTACACAGTACACAGTTTTATGTATGTCCTAATAGATACCCGGTACAGATACTCGGGGGGAATAAACATAATTTTTCAACTTGAGCTGTTGTTAGAAACTTGTCTTAGGTCTTAAAGGCTTTAAACATTTTTGTGAATTTACATTTTTCTCGGTTAATTAAACTTTTGTTGTCCAGAGATCCATTGTCATTATATGTGTATAGGTTATTTACTTTGAGGCGAAAAAAATGTACAAAAGATGTGTTAAATCGCATGAATAATAAAGATGTCCTCTTATGTTTATCATCAATAGTGAAGACTCATGGAGGGTACACTCATGAATTAGCCATAAACGGATGCGATGGGGAATCTTGCCGATGTTGTTGTGCAGTCCTAAATAATGACGGATAATTGAGACGATATGGCCAAACATTAGTAATTCATGAATCACCATGTTGTTGTGACCAATAAGTGCATTTGTTACCGTGTGTTTATTTCACAGTGCATTAGTTAATTTTAGGTTGCTATTGCATTTAGCAGGAAAATTGAGAAGTATAATATTTTGTCCCATTGCATGCAAGTTCAAAACAACTTAGAACACAGCATAGCTCTTGGGTGAAACTACAAACGAAAGTTTGTTGATTTCATGCATGTAACACAACAGAACTACTTGAATACTTACCCTGATGCATTAACAATTCCGCAAAAGAAAGTAATAACTGTGTACTATGTCAATTTTAATGCATAATACACTTAGCGAAGGAAAACATTCATTCTTGTACAGAAAATGCTCGGAATACACGCTAAGCACTCCAGTTCATTTGCACACTACTACTTTCTGTTAAAAATGTTTCTGTCTTTTAAAAGTCATTGTTGCCTGAATAATCCCAATCTTAACGAATAAAAGACGAGCCATATTATGGCTTTAACCGCAAGGACCTGTTTGTATTTTGCACTTGAATACCGTACAATATGGATTTACATTATTGATAATAATTAAAATAACTAAGGCATTTTAAAACTGTTTTTAAATAATATTTCTAAACTTTGAGTTCCCATAGACTGCTTTGAGGAAATAGTGCCTTATGGTTATTGCTTAAGAGTAAGTACATGTGCATGAATTTTCACAGAAGATTCGCGATTGAATTTGCAGAGAATTAAAGAGTTTCTCAATTGCCTCGAAAATGCTAGTGTTCATAATTGATGCAGGACTGGGACAAGAACCTAATGCCATTTGTGTTATCGCAACTAATAAAACCGTATACAGTTGCGATTGTTTTGTATAAAAAATATTGGTATATGATATAGCCCAGAGAGTGCTGAGTAGAGATTTAAATTTGAAATGGAAATAAAAGTAATAGAAGATAGGAAGAAATAATATTGAGAGTTGTATAAAAGAAAGTGTAGGAATCTGTAGTAAATCACTGGGCAGAGAGGATTGGATTGTAAATTTGTAAACATAGCTCTGCGACAGGAGGTAGGAGTAATGTGTATAGGAAAGAGAAAATAGATTGAGTTAAAGGTAAATGGTTATTTAGCTATTGTGGACGGTGGATTTGAAAATGCAGTAATATGCCATGCGATGGTATAATTGGGTAATTGTGAACTGGAATATTGTGAGTATAGAGTTGTGAAAGATTGTAGGAGAATATGCTGGTGGGTTTGAATTGGGCGAGCACATTTATCTCGAATAGAATCTTTAAAAGAAGAAATGGACTTATAACTTTGGTATATGCATTTAGCCCGTCCAGTCTCCTCCGCGATATAAGTAGTGTGTATTATTTGGAGATGCAGTAGCTAGTGATTGTATATCTAAGCAAGAGAGAAGTATAGTTTTCTTTGAAGTAAGCATAAGAAAGGTATAGAGGAAAGTAGAGTTGGGCATTGTAGATGGAAGGGGAGCAAGCGTGGAAGTGGTGGATTGAGAAGGCTGGGAATGGGAAGGCAAGAAGAGTGCTCGAGTCTGGAGAAGAGATAGATCGGAGTGGAAACTGGAAATCTCTCTGGAGAAAGGAAGGGTAGGGAAATGAGAAAGAAGCTTCAGTCGGGTTCCGTTGAGTGCAGAGGAGTATTCTAGGCACAATAATGTGCAGTCGATTCCAGCGAGGCAGGCAGAAGAGACGAGCCTAGCGAACATGACAGAGTCCTCCGTGCAGTCCAGAAATAAAAAGTAGACATCAGAGACAGAGTCAACTGAAATAAATAGCAGTCGACTACAGACATAGGTGACATTGCAGAGTCTGCATTCGTCGTCACACAGCATAGAGTGACTTTGTTGTTTCTGGAGATTGCATCCATCCACCTCCAAATAATTGTGGATGAGTAGTAGGAGTCGTAGGAGTAGACGAGATAGATATCCGAGGTGCATGGACGTCTGTAGTGTCTGTAGTGTCTGTAGTAGTGTCTGTAGTAGTATCTGTAGTAGTTAGTGAGTAGTGTGCGGGTGGTGGTGGTTGGGTTGGCTGGAAGGAGCCGCAGAAAGTGAGTCTGCACAGAGCCAAGTCAGTAGTGAGTGAGTGAGTATATCTCGGTTGACTCGTCTGACTTTGTCTCAGACTCTGACTGGAGTTATAAGTGAGGAGCTTGGCAATCCTCGCGTCAGTTGCTAAGAGATAAAGCGTACTTAACCATCTCAGTGTGCGGGCGAGCGCCGGAACGGCATCAGATCTTGCTCGCTGCGCTACACTTTCTCCCGACAATCTTGATTTGTTTCACCCAACACGCTAGTTTCTACTTAAAACAACACCAAAACACAATTACTACTTACTATTGTCTACCACCATCAGTTGAACAGACGGACGGACATACGAGCCCCTCCAATCACACCGACAACGTCATCCTCCTCACCGACTCCTGCCACTGCTGACGACACGCTACTACGGAGGAACATCGAGCAACGCTATACTCGATTTATTCGACATTCTTGACTTTTAATTTACAATTAGTTGACTAGTCCTGTCATTTGAGTTGACATTTCGACTTTCGTTCCCCTAGAATATCCCTTTTGTTGACCATTCACATCATATCAACCCGTTTATTTCCATTCCTATGATCTTCAAAATACCTTTCCAAGAACATTCCGCTACGTCTCCATTACTCCTAAATAAATTATACCCACGACGTAATACAATCAATACTACTACTGTCTCAACGCTATACTCTTCGACAACAAGACAGGACTACATCCACTCCTATTCATTATATACCTACCTACGGAGCAAAATTCAGAGCTGCGAGGGAGATTGCTGAATATTTCATTTCCTTGTCAAAGGAGGAAAACTATCCAATGTCAGTCTAACATATCATACCATGTAAAGAATACCATCAGACTCTCAGAAAATACGGAGAGGAAGAAGAACAATCGTAACGAAACATATCATATCGTCACAGATCCATTCCACGGAATTCTTCGGAAGCCTTAATGACCACTCTCATGTAATCTTCACGTGAGACGATCTTCATCTAAACGATACATATCATATCATACCTGCCTATAATCAAAAGGAAATATCAATCATATTTCTTGCCTTGGACATAACTTTGAGTAATCTACTTATGTAAAAAGTAATATTACTCCTACATATACTTAGA
>JABASH010002198.1:0-21403 GCA_019776445.1 Tomocerus maximus
GAATCACGAATAGCCTGATTGTTGATTGTTTTGGCACGATGATCATTATTTTTGTTGTCTATGGAGAGTTGAAAAGTTATTATACACGATTATAAGCAAGCTTGATTGGCTCAGATAAAACCCGTTTCCGAAAAAATGTGACTCCCCTCCCCAACATGATGAACCATACAATGATATTGCCATATTGCTGAAGATTCGGTTACAAATCCTCTCTTAATATTGTCGATAAAACCAATAAAATGGAGTAAACAGGCTAACGACGAAATTTCAAATTGTAGTGGGAAAACAGCTATGGAAAATTTGCCAAATTTTGAAGACAAAGAGACAGGTATTACTGTGCATGAAATACATGATATAATATTATATCAATTTCCAATGTTTCAAGAAAAAAGATATCTGCTCGCTATTTAATTCATGTAAATTCATCTTTCCATGTCTAAAGAAATCGACAAGGACAATCAATCCCTTTTGAAGCTAGCTACGACACTAAGTTATTGGCTTAAATTCTATGTTCTCCCAACGGTTTCTACAATGGAAGGAATTTGCGAAATTTTACGCAGACGTTCGTAATCTTAACGAAATATTCAAAAAATTAATTACCCTGCAGTTTCACAGGGAAGAAATTCATTTTGTAAACTTGATTGTTTTAATTTAACAGAAACTCTTGAACCTGAACAATCCAGTGAAACTATTATAGAGACACAGACACAACCCGTCGTATCTCCTAAAACAGATTTTCTCATTTTGGAAGAGGATCAAGGGAAAACTATTTGCGATTGCGATAATCAATCAGGGAACAGAGATTCCACGTTTGTCGAAATCTCTCAAAATTTGCTGAAAAGAAAATCTAATCAGGAACCAGAAAATTGCGATTTAGCATTCTCACCACCTTCATCTAAAAAATCGAATGTCGATTTTCAAGTGACTTAAGTTCGACAAGAAAGTTATCCGAGGTATATTTATAAATTAAGAAACATGAATCACCAGTGGTAGATTAGAATTAAATGTTATTAGGATATAAGATATGCTCGGTAAACAAAATTGACGATTTGCAAAAATAATTTGCCGGCGATAATTATACTTTAGTTAAAATTCTATTTACATTTGCGATGTGCGACACCATAGTTAAAGTACATAATAAATAAAAGGTTTGCAGGGAACTATTAAATAATTCTTAGAAAGAGTCTACTAATATAATAGGTACAAAATTATTATCGTGTAAACTAACGGAAGGACAAACTGAGGGATTCTATAAGCTCGCTTCCTCGGCCGAGCTGAAAATAAATTATTATTTGTTTACAAATTATATAACACTCTTGTACTGAACCCGTCATTTTCTGAAGAGTAAATTATTTTATTTGTTCATCTTAGTGATTTTGAATGAATTAAAGTTCATAGGCAGTAAGCATAATATAGTGAATGTGAATACTGTAATCATAGGTAGTAGGTAAGGACGACTACTATTTATGTAATGTAAAGATCATGATGATGTACTACGTGCACAGAGGATATTATACTGACGGACATCCTCGAAGAGATCTTGAAATATCTGCCCTGAATGTATGCTTTTCGGGAGTTTTTGATACCATTTGTTTTTGCCTGAATATCGATACTACAACTCAGACCGGAATTATTTTCGATTGGCGGAGGATCCTCAGCCATTTTTTGTCTTTTGTTTGATTTAAAAGAACTTTGAATTTTGGAGAATACCAAAGTGGTTGGTGTTCTTAACAACTTTGGAGAATAAGATTCATAAAAACAAGAACAATAAAATTATTTATTTGTTCTTGCTTTCATTTCATAATATGAAAATTGAAGCACCGGTGAAAATCAGCCCCAAGGCGAATGAAATAGTAACGGGGACAGGTTTTTGAATAGAAGAAAGAACTTTCTTCAAACTTCTAATACTCCGACCGATGAATAAAAGGGAACTGGGGCTCATTCTCATGCACCGCACCGTCGCCTTTTTAAATAATACTGGTACTTGGTGATAAAAAGTGAACAGTAAAACAATTTTCAAGGTCTGTTACACCAATAACAAAATTAAAAAGTTGCTCACCGGATTCATATAAAGTTGCTCACCGTTAGTTGGGGTCAACCATAAATAAATGTTTTCCGTATACTATCCTTTTTTATTCTTCACAAAATATACTTAAAGCTAATAAAATGCAATGAAACAAGTGTACATAAATATACTTATAATCCAGCTTAGTGTATTATCATGATTTCACTTCCTTTTAATCTTTATCCGGAAGCTTTGATGGATCAATGGTCACAATAGATTGCGGAGGTACAGTTACAATTGATTCATTCGCAACTGATGGTGCAAAACTAACTGCAGATGTTTGTAAACTAGTATCATTTGTATTTCCAGGAATCTGCGGTTTTTTTATTGTAAGCCTGGAGCTAGTAGCCACTTCAATTGAAGAATCTTTTACAGGATTCATGGTGGAGGAATCGTTGACAGGTGGAGGATATTGTTTTGCAGAAGCATCTGAAGGATTTATATCGACGCTATCATTTTCAATGTTAGAAGGAGATATAGAATTTGAGCTTGAACTGGATTCTTCATCGTATCGATACGGTAATTCGGCCACCCACATGTAAACCATATTCCTAATGATGACCTTCCACAAAAAATAGATGATCACAACGGATAAGAATATCAAGACGCAATTAAAATATTGTAAGGGCCAGATGTTCCTGAAAATATTTAGCAAAATATTAAGCATGATTTACTGTACCAACCAGAAGAATTATATATGCCAATTTAAACATTACAATCATACCAAGAATAATAATACGCTTCTGTATGTATGACGTGATGGAATCTTTCAAAGCAACCCTGAAAACATCAGTGCAACAAATTCCTAAATAGTTCCACAATTCAAAATTTGTTAGTTCTGGAATTAAATACTGACCCCTTCTTCTTCCATACTGTTCAATATGTACTTTGGGCTGTATGGTTCTTCAAATTCATCTTCGGGACGATTGTACAATATGTTATCTCCGCATGACACATCTGTATCGTGTGCTTGTACTGAGCAACAGGATCGGGGAACACTGAATGTGCTTACATATACTGAGTACTCTCTATCCAGGGATTTATCATTTTTATAAATTTCCCAGTCTTTGTGATTTTTGTTAACTGTTTTGTTAATCTTTATTTGACCTTCCCGGATGAAAAATAAATCTTTATTTTTGTAGTCATTGTAATTGTTGATGCCACAGCATAACTAAACGAAATTCAAATTTCAGGGGTTGATTTCTTGCACGTAAATTCAAGTTTTAGTAGTTAAATAATCAATTGTCATTTCTAACTCACATATTCATGCTGGAATTTGTCGAGAAATATCGGGATTTTCTTATACTTTTTGAAATAATTGGCACTATATTCAATCATGTCATCCTAAACACAATAGTTGATAGTTAATATTTCCACTGTGTACAATATAAGAGATGATTTGATTACGCAAAGGTATTGTTTTACCCGTTCTACACCAGTTAACCAAAGCCATGTTGACCAAGCACTGAATGATAATACTAATATTATCCCTATGACCAACTTAGAATCAAATATATATTATTATACTCAAGCATTTATAATAATCATAATATTCATGTAGACCCTTAATTGTATTTTTGACCTACATAAAAATTTAAACGCAAACTTCTGATATGTTTCTTTAGCACGTAATCTACTGAAGCCATATACAACATCGTCCATGTCAATCCGACTATATTGACCCAAAATCCTTTGTGATAATGTGAGAAGGGAGGCAAATCTTCGTATAGACAAAAAACGTTAACCACATAAATAGTCCCAAAATATGCATAGTACTGAAAATAAAAGATATTTTAAGGATTCTTTATACAAATCCTTTTGATGTACTGAAGATATGCTAAGTTGATTATTTCTTTACCGATGTAAACGTGACACAAAACTGGAACACTTCAAACTTCTTGCACATTTCAGTGCAGTTCTTGGGTAGATTGCATTTGTCTCAACTTTATACTAGATTCTATAAAACTTTCCTCAGAAATTGGATTTTTGCGGATTTTTGCCTGCTTTTGCGACAGATAGCTTACTGCCTTCCGATTCAAGACAATTAATATTCCGTCTCAGGTTCCATTGGTAAATTGTAATTATAAAATCTTTTCGAGGAAAGTCTTGAAAACAAATTGAAAAATTGTGACATGTAGGAGATAAATCGATGTTATTATTATTATGCTAATGCAATGCATTTTGATTTGAGTTCCTTTCAAATACTCGTCAGCAGAATCACCAAAGTATTTGATATTATTGTTGAAATAAAAGTATTAGCAGAAAATGGTCGCACAAATCTGTAGGTGTTTCCAAGCAAACATTACTAAACAGTTATTTTATTACAAAACAAATTACAACAATGATTTTTATGGCGATTTGAGGACAGCTTTGAACAAATCTGCTCCTAGTTTTGGATTTTCTTGCAGGAACGTTTGGAAAACATTTGATGTGTCCAATTCTTGCGATTTCCTATAAAAAGGAATAAATTATTTTAATAAATCATTATCAGCAGGGTAAACGAAAAACTATTCAAACGTTTTAAAGACAAGACCTATGCAAATGTATATGCTTATAGTTTACAATAAGGATAAAATTATGCATCTACTAAGTTGTGTTTTGAATGTTTGTACATATTTGACTTTACATTTTAATAACTCCAATAGATTTAATTTGCAGCGACAAATCTTCATCAAACTTCATGGAATGGACGAACATATCTAAAGCAAAGCCAATATCAATTTTTTCAGATCTCAATGCAAGGAGACATTCTCGAGCTGTTTCTTTCAAATGCAATATTGCGTATTTTTCTCCAGCTTTCAGTAGTTCAAAAGCAATTTCTGGATCTGCTGACATTGTAGAGATTTCCGCATGGTAAAGATAATTTAGCAAAGTAACAGCAGCATTTTCAGATAAATCCACGATCTCAATCACTCCTGTGTTTTTTTCTTTCATATCTGTCTGCAGCATTGCATCAAACACTAGACTATGTCCTGGAAAAAATAGAAATATATCTTTGCAAATTATGTACCTTTTGGAAACTTATTAGCAAATCAAGTTGGATCTATACCTGACAAAATACACCTATGACAGTCCAAAAAAACATCTCCAATTTTTAGTTTGATATCAGTACATAAATTTTCTTTGAGTATTTTCTTCATTACTTCGCTGTGGGACGATGTTATTCGGCTAATCTCATTTGGTTGTCGCATAAACGTCTCAATGAAATTATTTTGATGAGAACATAGGTCCAAAGAAGAAAACAAATTTATTTTGTAGTACACACTTTCTCCAGTTGATTTCATTGGTTCAATGAGTTGTTCTAATTGACTTATTGTCATGAAGGATGGATTTCTTGAACACATTATTTCACGCTTTTCTTGACGACAGGCACAGCCTTGCAGGTAACATTTTTGTCCCATGAACATTTTTATATCTGAACAAAAAGAAATCACGTATTTCAATTTACTTCCACCATGGTCTTCAGCAATACTCAAAATGAGTCGTGTCGTCGTGTATACAAATAAAAACTCAAATTATTTACCTGCTTGCAAAACAATTTCATCTCCTGGATTGTATAGCGGAAGGGAAGATTCGCTATGTTTCAGAAATGCTAGTTTCAGCTCTAATTTATCATATGCTATCTTTACATCAGTGTTACATTTCGGATACTGGTACACTCTGAGAGTCACGAATTCCTCTCCTCTATCATGAACGAGAGTCACTCCGCTGAAATTAACGAATAGTCACTTGAAATCAATTTTCCAATCAAAGAAAAAGATTGTCAGGAAATTTAATACATTACAATCGACAAATGTTCCAGCCAGTGGGACCAGCACTGATAAACTGAGTTCCGTCGAATATAAAAGAAGAATCCAGACTTGGTTTGTTACCGTGACTTGGAGCCCATGGAGCCATTGATCCATCATAAAGCACTGAATTCAATGACATTGTATTCACCTGGATGAGGCGGTTGTATTTCAAACCCTGAAAATTAAAATTCCAAATTCTGTTTAAACAATCCATATTTACTGAAAGTACCACTGCAGAAATAAATTAATCCAATTCAATTACTTACTATTCGGCGAAAGAAGGAGAGATTTTTTTGCAGATCCGGGCTATGCATGCACATTTTCATAGGACTGCTATAGCTATTAGTGCTATTGCCACTGCTACTATCCATGTTTGCAAATGCGAACTACAAAATCAGACTTATTTATTTTTGCAAATTCTTGCTGCTAATCCCTTCTTCAGTTCTTTCAAAATAGAAACGATAGTTTTCAGTCCGAGATTCAATTTATCCAAACTTGTACTTGTATCGTATCGCACTTTCAAAGACTAGTTCACTATATCTTTGTTTTTTATCAACCTTTTAGATAACCAGGAAATGTTGCTATAGATAAAATCAAAGCTATAGCTATTTAGCTATATCACGAAGCTATCCAATTGGTGTGCAATTAGGTTATATTATTGTACTTCTGCATGAATCATGCCACAATGATCACATAATCACATCACACAGTAATATTTAATAAAAATATGTTTTTATGTAAGTATTTAGCCAAAACTGATAATTTTATTATCTAATCCTAATCGAACATCATTTCATCACTGCATAAAGCCATGCATACTTTGCTAGTTGAGTGAATATACAAATAGGAATTGAGAATATAAATTGCCCCCTTGAAAATAAATACGCAAGTTCTTCCTTCGAATCTGCAATCTATACGATGAAAACTCTTTCTAACTAACCCCAATCCTTCATAGATCTTCACTGTATTAATTATTAACTATTAATATCGATTATCATTTCTATATTTAATTATTTTATTAACCTTATTTTTTATAAAAATTACTGTGTCATCATTAATATATATATACAGTATAATCATACTCCTAAAAACTTCTAGGAAATAAAACAGTCATTTACATATCCTCAACACCTAAATGATTTAGGCAATGGTAGCTATTAACTGTTTAACTCGCAAAATTGAAAAGATTTGAATTTTGTATTAAGGCTACTTGTAATGTTTACACTTAAATTATCATGTAATTACGTAATATTCTTGGTAGTATGGAATATATTAGTGGGTTGGATTTGTATTTTTCATAAGTAATCTATATCTCTGTGGTATTTTTTATGGCAAATTGACAAATGTTGGTCCTTACCTCGAAATAATAATATTTGCTTTCGTTAGTGTCAAAACGATTACCCCCCTTGACATGATTACGTCATTACAGGGTAATTACTTTTGAAGCTATTTGCGTTAGATAAAACATAAAACAGGGTTTGTATTTTGTATGCATACACAATCACTTACAGCATATCTATCAGTGCACACACTGCTTTATTTGCCAATTAATACTTTGCACTTTATAAACCCGGTCGTAAATGTAGTTTATATGCAATACTGGAAATTAATGTGAAATATTATATTAGGGCATGTTTAGGGATGTGTTCAATAAGGATGATATCGTTAAATCTGACAAGTAACTACATATTAATATTTTTTGGTTGAATATTTTACCCAAATCTGATTGTTAACTCAGTGACATGTTTATCCTATAAAAACAAGCGAATTAATTCTTGATTTCGTCACAGATAGTTGGTTCTTACAATGATGGACACTTTTACATGGGGGTCACAACAAAAGAGCGTTATTTTTGTTTTTATTTGAAATTTAAAAATAGCAAATCGTTTTCTGTTTTGCGCTGCGCATTCATGATCTTTGATAAATGGGGCAAAAGTTGAGCCCCTTGGAATTTTATTCTGGGTGCGTCACTGGGTGTAGGTGTGTGGTACAAAAGCTTTATAATATTTATAGGATATCTAGGAATATACACATGCAAATAAGTACATGATCTAAGTTATAATTTTATTATTATTATAGCTTGAATCCATCACTTCACTTTTGAGTTTTCATGGCTAAATACGAGTGTCATGCTTTATGTGACATCTGTGACATATCTTACTATGAATCTAATATTATACTTATGTACAGAGTACAATACATAAATCACTGTCATGCAATCGAAAAAATGGTAATAAGTCAAGGTATTGCATTTATTTGTACATCAATTTTTATGGAGATGCAATTTGTACAGATTTCAAGCACAATTGTTGGCAAAATTCTGAAAACGGAAAATTCAACCCTTATTTACAAATAAGTCATGAAAACCATGTTAATGTATTACTTTTTAAAGCAATCAGTAACGATGATTTAATAGTGTTACTTTACAACTTTCATATAAATGAAGTGTATAGAAGTGTCCAATAAAAACGTATAGGTATGTGACAAAATTCACTTTTAGTCACGCTTTGGGTCTTAAATCAATACCTCTGTACTTAAACAATATTAAACTGCTGTGTAAGGAAATGATAAAAATGGTATCACAAGTTAAAACTGTTAAGGTATGCAATTACATTGAGAACACTTTAAATGGGAGTAGTACAACAATGTGTCAATCAAGTGCTAATCATAACGCATAGCCGACTGATAAAACATGGATTTACAAGTGAACAACTGAACACAACATAAAAATGCTTGTCAAATTATGACTTACCTTTTGTATTTATACATCCTCGCAACATGATATAAAAATGCCAGACTCATAAGGGAATTCCTATATTGTTATACTATTCTAATTTCACCTCTATTTGACCAATTAGTTGGCACGTCAGATTTCTATCATATTTAATTAAATTCACTCATGAGCTGTCAATAAACCATCAAGAGATGAAATTGCAGTATATACAACAAAAATTTTATTGCTAGCACCTTTTCGAAAAATAAGTTATGTAACTGTAATTTGAAACTTCATTTATAGACATTGTAAATGTGTAATCAAAGAAGTTAAGTAGTATTAACGAATAAGACTGTATCAATATTTGTTCAGATTAAACGTATCCAGCATCCAGTGAATCATGCGATTCATTAAAGCTATAAATTTATACTTTATTTAAGTGATTTATATTTTTATACTGAAATTTATCGGTCAATATACTTTTCTAGTTACATGGTTATACACATATCATGACTGTACAATGTAATATTATAAATTATATTTAATAAGTGCCATAAACAATGAAATAAAGTGAATAAAAATCACATAGAGTGTTTTAATATCATAAGCAATGACATGACATTGCATGTATTTCTTCCATTAAAAGTCCCAAGTACATTCCAGGTTTTAAGTAGAAACTAGTAACGTGCAGTAGTGAATGAATTCAAATAGCACTACGAGCCTTGGCCAACAAGAACACATGTAAAACCAATTCTGATTATTCAGAGTGTCTACAGTTCTTACGTTTGTAAAATGAATACTTTGTAACGACCACTGTAAAGTGGTTGAGGATATCTGTTTATTAAATACACATGAGTAAATACTGCAGATGCAAACTATAGTAACTGAACGTACTTACTACTGTTAATACAAATAGAAGTCAGTATCGAGTTGTAATTTATTCTGCATGCGATTTACGCAGTCAATCAGCACATTCTTTAGCAAGTTTATCTCGTTTGTACATCACTGCGATCTATTCATTCGTAGTCTAAATGTTCTCTCTGTTCATTTGTGCTAGCTCTTAAGCATAAGGAATAGAAAATGTACAAGTTAAATAAAAACGTGTTTAACTTGGATTTTCTCTTTTTCATCGGCATAAATATATTTTTGGTCGCGGAATGTGCAACGACATCCCAAAGGAAAAATCTAAATTCTAAATTATCTAAACATCCAAAATTGGTAGTGCTCTCTTATGATGGTTTTCGATACGATTATATGGAGAAGACAGATACTCCAACTCTAGATCGTTTAAAAGCTCAAGGTGTTCACAGTCCTTACATGAAAGCTCAATTTACTACGAAAACCTTTCCCAACCACCAATCCATAGCTACTGGACTTCATACGGAAAGCCATGGAATTATGGACAACCAAGTTTACGACCCAAACTATGGCCAGCTTAGCGGATATCTATCTTACAACGAAGAATTTTGGAAGTTCAGAAATGATGTTTCTCCTGTTTGGGTCAGAAGAGATATTAAATGAATTAGAAATCTTTGAAAATATATTTTACTTTACCCTAATGCATCTAGATTCAAAACGAATTGGCGGGAGACGGTCGTCACAGCGGAGCTTCCTGGCCGGGATCAAATCACCCTTACGGGGAAAGCAGAACATTTCCTACCCATTACTTAACTTATAATAAATCGTTAAGTTTTGAAGACCGTATCGAGTATGTAATAGAATGGCTTACGGATGACGAAAAACCGGCTAATTTGGTTTTTATGTATTTTGACGAGCCTGATGGTATAATTTGCATAACACAATTTTTTAAATTTCAATCTAATTAAATCGGTTTAAGTGTTAGTACTTAATGAAGGTCAAGGACACTCTTTTGGACCGGAGTCTCCAGAAGTTATTGAGGAAATTAAAAGAATGGACAAAGTCACAGACCTCTTACTCACTCGATTGAAAGAAGAAGAAATAAATGATCAAGTAAACATTATCATTTTGAGTGATCATGGTTTTCAAGAAGTTTCTTTGAGAACAATGATCAATATAACTGCGTTGATAGATTGTGAGTCTATCGAAGATCCTTACGTGGGGACCCCTATATCGCAATTCAGACCTAAAGAAGGTTCTTTAAAAAATTCTCATTTCGTCTCATTGTAAAGTGTTCAGATTGTATTTGAAAATATCTATTGTTTACTTTTATTAATTCAGTAAATATTTTAATGTTAGGAAAACTTGAAGAAATATACCAGGCCCTTAAAGAAGGATCGAAAAATCTCAATTTCTCTGTGTATAAAAAAGAAGAACTTCCAAAAGAATGGCACTTTGGGGACAACAGACGTATAATGCCCATTGTTGTGTTGGCAGATTTAGGTTATGTCTTCGATGATTTCGCTAATCGGGCTAAGATTCTAAGTAAAGGACTTAATATCCCCTGTAAGAGATTTATCCCATTGAAAACTACAAACTGAGTTGCTAAATGTCTGCCTACAGTGTTTAAGTAAAACAAATCTTGTTTCCTTAAAGATGATTTGGACAGAAAATTTGGTGTACACGGCTACGATAATAATGCTGAATCAATGCGCTCCTTCTTCCTTGGACATGGACCTGTTTTCAAAAAAGGAGTTGAAATACCAGCTTTTGAAAATGTTGATTTGTTTCCATTGATCTGTGAAATCATTAAGATTGAACCTGCTCCTAATAATGGTACTTTAAGAGTCGTATCAGCAGCTTTGTTATCTGATCCTTCGTCACCTGGTCCTTTGCCATCTGGTGGATCAAGTATTTTAATACAAAAATCTTATTACTCCCTATCGTCTTTGACAATTGGTAATTCCATAATAATTAAGGCATCTACAAATATCAACAATGAAAACTCCCTGAACAATCCTTTTATAAATGACAGTTTTGTATTAATTAAAATATTTTACCCAGGAATTTCCGTTTTGTTTTCCTCTTCATTGATGCTATGCGGAGGAAGCTGAAGATACTAACCTGGGGGACTTGTCTATACTATGTATAATAGCCGCATCTTTTTTAAAGTACTTTAATACATTCTATAAATATGTTAGCTTCGATTTGCATATTTTTGGTATTGTAAAACAATTGTGATATACATACTAATCTATACACTCTGAGACGGAAAACAATTATATTTATTTTAATGTCTTCCCTGCCTAGGACATGTCCTTAATAAACATCTATACTTAAACTAATATTCATTTCCATAATGGTGTGTAGTGTATTTTCATCCTAACATAAATAAGTAAGAGCATTATCTTCTGAGAACTATAAATGGATTGCACAAATGTCAGTACTAATACCGATGTTTATTTATGCTGTTGCTTGAACGAACGTAAAAAACGAAACAGAATAATCTGTATACATATCAGACAGAATTAGGATGTATGAAATGCGAATCCGACATGATTTAAATGCGTGCATTCATTTCATAGATTAAATAATGTCTCACAAATCGTAATATCTATTCTCATTCACATAATATTATTATATCATAACTCGACATCAGTGAATTGAGCTTACAAATGCTTACAAATATTTTTAAATGCATTAGAATGAAAGTCAGAATGTACAGTTGACACGTACAGATATAAAATGAATATTCTTCACCCCTTCGTGCTTTGCTTCGGTTGCTACAATACAAAATACAAACGCAAGTTGAAGGTTGGAGTTTTTTGTTAGTTTAGATTCCTATTCATGAGGCAAGTTGTATTATTATGAGTAGGTATACAAGTGTATTGAGAGGATCGGACAAGAGACAGGTGAGTCAGACTCAGACAGGAGGCAAAAGAAAACAAAACAGGCTGCATAAGGTGTGGTAAAGTGGCAACAATAAGTTAGGCAAATAGAGAGGTATTTTCAACTTAACCGAGTAGCGAATTCTTTTTATTTACAATCAAGCGGGAGCCTCTCTTCTAACCGAATTGCAAATTAAATGAGCTGAAATTGGAGCTTTTTTGTCTTCATTATTTTACAGCTCCGTGGGAAGGTGCATTTAGATATAGATCTCAATATGAAACTGTCCAGATTTAAAAGTTTCGTCCGATATATCCAAATTTTATCCAGTAAGTCAAAATTGTCCAACATATCTTTTCACACAATTGTTAATGTTAAGATATTTGTGTCCTTAATATCTTTAAGCGATGATTTCAACAAAATAGTATCCTCACAAAGTCATGTATTCAATTTCACAGTTTTTGTCGTCCTTGTTGAAAACGCTGGAGGCCAGTCTTTACAGTATAGAGATCAATTCGGCCAACAATCAGATCCAAATTTAGTTGTACCTCTCGTAATTCGTGGGGCTTGGTTTTCTAGGGAGAAAAATGTCAATACTGCCACCGAATTCGACGATAAAACCATGACACACCGAGGTTATTTGGTTGGAAAAATTGAACAACAGCATGTGAACTATACACTTATTTTCCAACAAGACAATTGCTACCACTGCGTCAGAGTTTTTGTTAGAACTGTAAACATCATAGAGAAAATTGAGAGTAAGCTTATGAAATATTTAAATATCTTATAATAATTGGAGATATCGAATTTTATACCGAATTTCCAATCTCTGCAGCTGGATGCGTCAATTTCCCCCAAAACCGACGACCAATAGATGCTTACGAAGTTTGTCGCGGACTGAATCCAGATCAGAATTTGATCACATTGTTTTCTGAAAATTTCTTCCCCATAAATTGTCGTTCCAGTTTGGAAGGTGTTTGGCAGTTTGCATACCAAAACCGTTTCCGATTCACAGGCGAATGTGATCATCCTGATGCAACGGTTCAATCTTGCCAAACACCCGGAACTCAATTTCTTATTACAAATCAGAAATTTAATATTACCTACAGAGCTTGTGAAGGCATGACTGGAACTTTTGATGGCAGTAAGTATTCAATTGTGAATACGATAGTAAGAATTAAATTTTATCATGGAAAGTGCACTAATTCTTTGATTTTAATCTGCAGCCGTTGAGTACAGCTGTCTGGGAGATTGGTTTGTGGGCAAAAATCATTTTTTCGCGGTGGCCAACACAAAAGAGTCGAGAAAAGATGAGAAATATCGATGCTTTTTACGAAATCGTGACGATGATTTATTTTTGGCTGCTTCCATCACTGCTGAATGTAATACACTTAAAGGAACAGAGAGTGCACCGGAGAGATTAAGAATTACTCCCGGTAAGTCTAATCATTTTCATTTACAATCTATTTTCTTGGAGAAAATCGCACAATGATCTGACGATGTAGTTGTGTGATAACTTTTAATTATTCTTTACAGTTAAAGCTGAAGTTGTCACTCCAGGATGTAAACTTCCGCAAAACTATAGCGGTGATTGGATCAATACAGCCAATCTTGATGCTGATGTTATCATAAATTCAACGCACATTACAGAAACTTGGTATCCCGATGAAGGACGCTACAGAAGGACAATATACGTGTGCAAAGAGAAAAGAGGCTCTCGATATTTAATGGCACGGTTAACTGTTGATGGATGGTAGGTCAAGAGTCAAAATGAAAATTTTGGAAACTAATTATAGAAAAATTCATTTCTAATTTCACGATTTTGTGTTTAGCCAAAAAGATTTCATTTGCTTTGACTTCGTGGCCCGTCATCATAATATCATTCGATTCCGCAAAAGTCTTGCGATGATAATAGACTCTTTCTCAACTGTATGTTCTTGGGTACAATTTCCGAACTTAGATCAGTGGAAGTACGATTTGCTCCTTGGTAAAGTTTACATTTCATTATTTATTTATTTAATCTACACCTATAAAGTAATAAATAGCACAATTTTGCATGGAAGAAATGGGGGCATGGCATGGCATGGGCAGCTTTTCGCTTTTACTATTAATTTTGGGTTATCCTCAGAGTTTTTTCGGACAATCCGAAAAAGCTTAGCACCATTTCTCCGTACGTCTTACTGTACTTATCTTTTAATACTTTTCATAGAAGTATCCTTAATGGTACTATTAGAAAACTTGTTTTACTGCCTGTTAGTACAAACTTTTCCCAATATTCCTTTCCTCTTCCATTTGTGAATGCCAATAGGAAACAGAATTACCACGAGATAAGTGTACATGTAATGATAGTATTGTCAATTTTTATTGTAGCTTTATTGCTCCTTGAATCTTAGTAGGTACTGTCTGTGTAAATTGTGTAATGTTTGCATCCGAAGTTTTCAATTTTAGTGTTGTGTGCATCCACATCCTGTAGTAACTATCCAAAATTGATTTTGATTGCGACCTCAAGGAATAGAATCTAGTAGTTGTGTATTTTCCTTTTTTTTGAAATGCATGTATAAAGTTTTTGGCTAACTCATATCATTTGAAAATTGTTGTGTGATTCGATTGCAATAACTACCTATAGCCAAGTATCCTGAATTCATTCCTTGTCCTGTAAGCGGGTATTATGAGTTTAACCAAAACGGTTTGGTTCCATTCGAGTCCCGGATTTTAAATGGAGTTACGGATTCTCCTCGTCCTCGACTTCACTGTACAAGGAATATCTCATCCTTCCGTGCATGCAACTCGGACCGGAAGGAAATCGTGATTGATGTGGAAGACAATATCTGCGTGGATTATTTGGGACGCCCGTTGGATATATACAGTAAAATATCAAACCTAACTACCCTAAAACTCTATTTTCCCAGGAATTTTCTATCATTAGGAATTTACTAGTTAACAATGAAAACTCCCTAACGAAGTTTGATAGAGTCACATAATCTAAACTGCCATAACTTAACTACCGGTTCCCTAAAGCAAAACGGGCAATACGTGGCTTACACTAAAACAGCTTTGAATGCTTCATCACTCGATGTGTTAAGTGTGAAATTATTTTATGATTTACTTATTGCACTTCAAATGAACTAATTTCTTTGAAAATTGAATTTTTAATCATTCGTTAAATTTCTGTTGAAACGATCAGCTAAAAACCCAGATCCGATACGTTGTCCAGTGGCTGGCAAGTTTAATTTCACTCAAAAGGGCGATGTACCTTTTGAGACTCGGATTTTAGGCGGAGTTACCCAGAGTCCAAGACCCGGCACTTATTGTAGACAAAACATTTCAGACTTCTCAGTGTGTGGCCAAGATCAAAAGGAAATTACTGTCGATGAAACGTACTGTCTTACTGTTGACTATCTCGGTCGACCCGTGGACATTTACAGTAACTATCGTCATCTGTTATTTCTTGGTGTTTGTTTTGTTGCCTTTTGTGGGTATGGCCTGTCTCTTTGTGTTAAATATTATTTTAAATGGGTTTGCGTCGGGATTGGGTTGGAATTCGGAGCTAATTCGTGTAAATAACGGAATACTTCCATTTTACTTACATTTTCGTTTCATTTAGCTTTTAGGGTTGCCAAAGGGCATCAATAACAGATTTTAATACATTTATTGCCTTATAATGTGTACATTGCCTACTGCGAAATATGTTTTATGGTACAACGGTATAGTCAGATATAGTTGCTCTCTTCTCCAGAATCCCTAACCTTAAAATACAACGGTGCAGTTGGGAATTTGGGAATGCTGGAATTTATTTAAGGTTTTGCAAGATACTACATTCTATTTGTCCGGTTAATTTGGCTTGGTTTTCAGAAATATATATTATTTGGGTTTATACATTAAGAGGAACTTTTAAAGCTTTTTGTGGGAAAATGCCATAGAAGAATGCATATGAAGCGTTGAAATGTGTACGTAGGTGATCCTGATTACAAAATGAAATGCATCGGTTACTGGAAGGAAAATCTCAAGTCTTATCTTATAACTTACGACGAACTGGACGCGTTCAGTAAATACAGATGTTGGGTCTACCAAAGATCAGACTTGAACCGAATGTTGATGTCTTTAGCTTTGGGACCCTTTTGCAGCTTGAAACAGGATGTAGACAGTTGGAATTACACCCAGGGTGCTGCAGTCGCCCTTGTTATGGAGGAATATGAAAGAGAACGTAAGTTTTCCGACTTTGAAATTAAAAAATAATAATCAACACTTATTTTTACGGCGGTACCTGCAGAATAATAATAACAAAAATAATTTTCTTTGTACAGGTGATCAGTGTCCAATGTATTTTGATGACGGAAGCAATCCATACAAACAGGAAGAAGATCGTGTAGTTACATTCTTTAAGAGCAAAGGCGTTTACATCTCCTTTTCTAAATCGTTTGTCTTGCTAATTCCTTGTCTTTTCTTTTTGTTATAATTGTGTTTTAGAATTTTTGTGACAAGGGTAATTAGAAATACTCTCTATTCAAACTAATCTTCCCTATGATTCTTTACATTCAGCCTTAGTTTCTCTACTTCCCTATGCTAAAGAGTAACAGTGAAAAAGTGGTAGAGATAGTAATGGAATTATGCTTAGCAATTTTAAAAAGAAATTCTTGAGACTTGAATCCCCGTGACTTAAATGTACATTCCAATGAAAGGAATCTCTTGGTGATCAAACTTCAGTAGTATTCTAGTACTCTAGTAGTACTATGCTCACATTAACACTATTTCATTTTCATATACAAAATATTGTAGAAACTACTTAACATTAGTTATAATGTCAGAAATGCTTAATGTGTACAATTTCACAGTATTTAAAGGTATAGCCTGAAATTAGGTAATTGACTGTAATAATCTCTATGCACACAAAGTGAGACCTTAGAATACATAGACGCACAAAGAACGTCTCCGTCCAATGTTTGACTCTGTAATGGTTCATTAATTTGTAAGTGTAACTTATATTTTGTCTCTCTTTAAATGTATGTAGGTTAGATTATAAATAAATCTCCAAAATATCTCCAACCATGTAATATCACGATCAACAATGATTTTTATACAATTATGCGCAAAATACAATAGCATTATTTTGTGAAAGTGAATAAAGACAGAATCGAAACAAGAATCGGGGTAGAAATTTATTATGTACTGGCATAGAAGAACTTGATGGGCTGTGTCGTGGGTGTGGCTCTTTGGAACTTATCTATCTTTACAAACTGACTTCTTTGATTGCTCTCTTCAATTTCTGACTTCCGAATTGACTGATCTGCAAGTGAAAATTAGTAGGTATATTAAACAAAAAATTATCTATGTAAATTTTACTACTTGAGTAACCAAATCTTTTATTTCATCGACAAAAAGTCGTGATTATTAAATAATATTGAAAATTCTCTCATCGAATTGATAATTTACTAATAATTTTAATCAAGCAATAATACCTTGTGCTGACCAATGATTTCTAACCGTTCCAGTCCAGCTACCAAACGCTTGTTATCGTCAGATACGAAAGTTGAAACAATTGTATCAGTAATACCAATACCAACTCCTCGAAGAGATAAATTTTGAAGCGCTGTTAATAAAAGAACACAAAATGTAAAATAATACTTAAAATGTAGCATAAATTACGTATATTATTATTAACTTTAGAATCGGTTCGGTCTCAATTTCTGATAAGTAAAAGTTTACTTTTTAAATCAGCTACAGGAAATTCAAGAAGAGTTTGTATTGTAGAATTAAGATTCGGATGATTATCCTTGATTTTCATCTCGCCTTGTAAAACTTCAGAGGCGTTCTCCTTGAGACGCATATTATTGACGATATTGACTTCGTCTGGAGAAATTTGCTGGGATTGGGAATAACCGGTAATCGCAAAATCAGTAATGGATTCCATGTTGGCCCAAATAGTAAGAGAACGTAAATTTTTTAGATGAGAAAATATGAATCGGATATCAACATCTTGAATTATAACCGATGAGATTTTTCCTTTGTCCAACTTTTTGTTTCTGTAGGCATAAAATGGACCATCCACAATTTCCAGTACTTTCAGAGCCGGGCATTGGTAGCATATTCTGCAAATATTGGCATTCTTGAGATGTTTAAATTCTAGGTGAATTATCAATGTTTCTAAACTGCAAAACGATGGACTGGTTCTGTTGTCATCTAGCTCGTTGTTCTCAATATCCTCCTCGTCTGAGTCTGTATCATCTCCCTGGTCTTCATCTTCATGGTCTTCATCTTCCTGGCCTTCATTTTCCTGAGCTTCATTTTCCTGGGCTTCATTTTCCTGGGCTTCATTTTCCTGTCCTTCATTTTCCTGTCCTTCATTTTCCTGTCCTTCATTTTCCTGGCCTTCATTTTCCTGGCCTTCATTTTCCTGGTCTTCATCTTCCTCGCTTTCACTATCATCGACTATTTCCTCCTGTAGAATCCCATTGATATCATAATCAGGCAGTAACTGAGCAAAGTTAGTAATAGGAGCCATAACGTCTGTCACCGTCTTGATACTTATTTTGAGTTCTCTGAGGTACAATAACGAATACTTATCGGCTAGAAAAGTCTGTATTCCTGGTAAATATTCTTCGTTTCCAACCATAGTCAGTTCCATACTTAAGTTCATTTTCATAACTTTTACGAAATTTTGGAATTCAACACCTTGAAGATCCGGAAATAATTGTGGATACATTTGGCCAGGGAAGACTAAGGGTGATTGAAAATGACTTAGAGTTATTTGGCGAAGCTCTCTGTGGATTTGTATGGCTACAAACGGTAGGATTACTTCATTAAACTGAGTGCAGAATGTCGGCACATTTCCCACTTCAAGGGATAACTCAGTGAGTCTTAGCTGATTTTCCTCGAGCAACAGCGGGGTAAAAGACTCCCAAAAACTTCTAAATGGTTCTACTGTTGTGGCCACACGGATATTGAAATTATGGCCTTCAACATGTTGGAACAAAGTGAAGTTTATCCCATCCATTTTCCAATGTATTCGAAGAGACTTGAGACTTTTATCATATTTCTTCAATGAGCTGGCTAAAAACCAGCATAGGAAAAATGTTGATCTCTGAAGAGGACTTATCACTTGGTTGAAAGTTGTCACCGTCAAAGCACTTCGAAACAATCCATCAGAACAAGGAATTACTTTCAGACGAAATTCTATCAATTCTTTAATTTTAGCATTCAGAATTTCAAGTAACAACGGTGCAGAAGAATTATCTTGTCGTATCTCGATGTACAAAGATCGCAGAGTTCTAGGGAGCTCTGAAACTCCGAATACATCGGTGGCCCTAGCCACATTATTCGACCTCAAATGGAAAAACGACATTTCGATCAAAGAACTAAATGTTCCATGTATCAGCACCAATTTTCTCAACTTCTTGAATCTGCCTAAGAACTTCAGTAAAGTCGGACAAATCGCCAAAATATGCATTTGTTAAATTCAAAGCGGTGATGTTATCTATAGTTTCACGGAAATCAGCGGATTTTTCTATTAGCTTTTCACAATCTCCAATGCTAACATTTTCCAATTTCAAATTCTCAACTGGGCAGATATTATCTTCGTAGACTTTCATTTCCAAGCTTTTCTTAATATTTTCTTCCAAACATTTTGTAGTATTCCAAGCATATTTTGCTGTTTGAATACAGAAAGAATTTGGGCTGGAGTACAATTTCAAGATGATTATATACCACTCAGAACATACTAAACGACACTCTCGAATGGAAGAGCAATCTAGGTGACTGAATATTCTTTCGTAAGCGAGTAACTGGAACAAGAACAACAAATTATAAAATATCCATCGCATCCATATAAAAGCTGGCTAGCAAGCACAATTTTAAGAATTCATAAAATATCTCCTAAAATAAAAGAAAGCCCGTATAAAACCAAGCAATCAGCTCACCGGTAAGTTATAAAATGGGGAGTCATGTTGTGTTCCTGCTGATGAACTATTGCTTGCATTCATTTTAGTTTTAATCAATCTATATCCACTGTGTTTATACGTTCTACAATGCGCTTCAAAAAAATTAATAATCCATAGTCTGATTTTCTTCTCCTATGCTCCTTCCTATCTCCTCACAACAAGCACAGAATATTACCAAAGAAGAACCTAGGATAACTAGAGGCAAGGTAACCGTTTATTTTCCTTGATTGGAATTAAATCCGAGAAGATGATAAAGATAAGAACCTTGGTTAGAATAAAAATTAAATATTCTGTGGTAATTTCATCTTTTTAGCTTTACAGTTACAATAATAATTTTATTCTTCTGAAATTCTGAATCAAATCTGCAACTAGCATGGGAGGATCTCAACTATGTGGCCAATCTTTTTGTCAACAATTTCCAAATGCATCTGATGAAATGTATGAATGAGCTATTATATTCAAAACAAAATTCTAACTGTATTATCATTATCTTTAAGCATGTAATGTTTTGAAAACGAAAAGATGGTAGTAGCCAATGCTTGTAATTTAATTTTCTTTGTCGAATCAGTCACCCAGAAGATGATCTCATCAGATCACTGCGTGAATTAGAGCCTGAGCCGATAAAACTAAGATATTTATATCCAATCTGGAAAATTATCTCAAGTCACACTGATTATTTACGATTAGAGAGAAACGGTGAGGATCGTCTTGAAGAAATCTACCTTGAAATAAATAAAACACTAACTCTACACAAACGACTAGACGAAATCAAAGTTGACGGGGAGTTTGTTGATAATTCTGAGAAGGTACTGAAAGGAGTCGCTCAGAAAACCAACCAAGTATGCAGAATCATTGAAAGTCACAAAAACTTTCTGGTAAAAATCTTCGAAAGAACAGATTATTTGAAAAAGTTATATTTCTGTCGTCTCAAATACATTGGTGAAGCAGTGGTGCTCACCGAACAGGATTTGTTAAACCTGCCAATTCGTAATGTCGCTGGACAACCGGGTAATGAAATGATTACTTATGCAGTGGCGAAGGACTTGGGATGCATGCTACGTGGTTATCGTTATTTAAGCATACTACAGAAATCTGTACAAGCCAGTCTGGTTGAATCTTTTAATAACCTCACCGTTTGGCATGAAAATTTTGAAGA
>JABASH010002199.1:0-21392 GCA_019776445.1 Tomocerus maximus
TGAAACTCATACTGTTTTTATTTCAGCTGTGGCGAATCATTTCTTTTTTACATTGACAACGGCAACTCTTGTCACCCTTTCGTGGGACATTTTCTGGACTTTCTGGCAAGTTCTATTACCCGATAAAGCTGTATTTTGATTGTTGATTTATTGTTTTGTATTTTATTGTAAAATTTAGGACGATGCATCCTAGTAATGTAGGACCCCGGAAAGGTTTACGAAGATTCTACATTTCGGTGGCCGTTTCTTGCAGCTCTACTTTTATTTTAGTTACAATTAGTGTTGTGCTGAATTTGCTGTAAGTATTCCTTTGGTGTACTTCTATTTGTCGTGTCTTGAGTTTTGTTATTTTTGTGCTTACAGGAAGAGTCCTTCCAGTATACCCTACGGATTATTATTCTGCGCTGGCGGACGATGGGATATTGGAAAATATTTTCAGATCGGGTTTGTTTTCTTCAGTTTGGTGACTCTTTTTTCAACAATTTGTGTCGTTTACAGGCACAAATCAACAACGAAAATCTTAGCGGCTCGTGCTCGCTCATATTATAAAGATCTGTAATAAAATCTCTTATCTGAATTCATGTATGATAGTAAAGGATGAAATAATATTAAGTATTTTAATTTCCAGAGGTATAGTGTTTCTGAAGCTAATAATCGTTCAAGGGGGTACATGGACGTGTATAATCGTGATAAACTTGCTAAAGAATTATCACGACCGCAAACGTTACAGTAGTATCATCCAGGGCATAAAATGCCTTGAAAGTGTGTTATTGTTCATTCTTTTCGCATGGGATAAGAGGAAATTAAAATCCCTTGAGGAAAAGTACCCTCGCTTCAAAGGTACCTGAATGAGATAATTCAGAGTAAAATATTATTATTTTGATAAATGCAATTTGTAAGAGATTTCTTTTATTCTTGACAGGACTAAGTGACGCCCTGTGTTCACTTTGCCGACGAAAAATTCGCAAAAATGACGAAGATAAACCCCTGGTAGCCGTAGCCTATCTCTCTGTAAAAAAGGACATAGAACATAAATGAGAAACACATTTGATCAGAGGGACCGATAGTATATGTGAAAGAAATAAAAAAACGAATGAATTTACTTAGCATCTCTCTCAATTATAATATGAATCACATTGTCTTTTTGTTTTTCTGCAGCAATAATCAGATATTATCTTGGCAGTTACTGATGCAGTTTCCGTTCACCCCTATAGACTCGTAAGATAAGATTGTACATTAGAGAAGGAGAAGATTCATTCGTAGAATAGGAATTACATCATTCATTTAAATTAAAACATAAAAATTATCAAGTTGGGCCTTTGAGAACTGTTGATGCCATAATATTGTACTATTCGCTTTAGACAAGACAAGACAAGATCCTGAAGGCAAAACAAAAGTTAGAAATTAAGCAGGACCCAAAGTTTAGCATTCAACTTGGAAGGAAAGAAAAACAGAACGAGCCTAGCTCACCGAAGGAAACCAGATCAGATCGATGAACAAGTTTTTGTGCCCACAAGAGTAATTCATTTGAAATCAGTAGGATGCTTTTGCCAGTGCTGTCGACTTACAATGTACATTATTATAGCCATGGAGCAGCAGTACCTAGTTACACATTTTCATCAAGTACTCGACCTATAGGGAGTAAAGTAAAATTGGTTGCCTTCTTTTAGTGACTACTACTACTATAGGTATACTAAATAGAGTTTCGGAGGTTTATATCAGTGTAACTTACCATAAGCCATAAAATCAAATGCAGCTTTATGTCCGTCTAGACTGCAGTAGATCTAAACTGGACAGGACTGTCCTGTCTTATGGCTTAGTAATGTATGTATGAATGTGAGCTCAAGACGAGATTGTCTAATAAGACGTAATCTATAGCAAACGAAACCACAAAACAGGCTTCATTTCATCTCCTTGTATTTGTATCCGCATCCATCCATCTTTCAATCCGACGCAACGCAAACGAACATCACACTGAATCACTACTAATTGTATCTAAGTCGAATGGATCCTGAATAAATTCTGTCTATGCATTCTAATAAGCTACATAATCGTCCATATAATCTTCCCAATATTTAATATACCATTATATAGGAGTTATTGTAAAATAATTTTATATCAAAATAATACTCATCCTCACTTGCTTAGGCACATCAACAGCAATTACTACAATGGTCAGTGTATGTACATACCCAGTATACAAATAATCCAAGATACACCAGAGACCAGAAGCTGTACTTGCATTGCATATAATAATGCACTGATTTTCTTCGGATTGTTTTCTTATAAACTAGTTCAAATACATACACTTACTATAATCTTTATGTAATAGCTATTTTCTGTAGCGTGTACCTGGATTACAGGTCAGTGTAGAATTGCTGAACTGGACTGCTTGCTAGCACTTAAGCTACGTAGTCATTATAAGACAGAGTGTTGCACTTGTTTGATGATACGAGATATAAATATGTATGCAGGATCCTTAAATCCCATGTATTTCCCAACGGATCATCACATTCTTAAACATCTTGGCAAGGTAATCTTCTCCACTCACTACGCAGCAGTATGTAACCACATAAATAGCAACCAGATAGTTAAATTTAAATATACTGATACTTAAACCAGAGTTGTTTCTTTCATAGTATGCACATTAAAAACTCTTGCTCAATTTTCAGGGCAAGTTCTATGGTAATGTGGCGATGAATCCTTCAGGTATCGCCACGACATGATAATCATGTTATTTCAACGGAGAGTTTGAAATAGAACAACTATCTTAACTTATTATTAGCCTAGCAAGTTGAGTCATGGCATGAATACTAATTAATACATTACAATCACTTGTCTTCCAATGAAACCATTTTTACTATGTGCTTCATCTACATGCTCAGTCTATCTGGGGATCCATGACTGTGCACTTGACACTTTATTGTTTTCTTTTTTGGCTTCCCTTCAAAACATCCCATATTTACCCAATTTTTTCTATCTCCGTTTATCCAGATCTCTTTTGCAAAGGCATTGAATAGCTAATTGTGCACAATTGTACTCAAAATGAAATCTATATGATGATCCTGATTTAACTTTATTTATCCACGCGAAAAAAAGTATTTAAAAAAGGGTGTTTCTCAAATTACCTCACATTTTTATTGAATAGTAAGTAAGACAAACTTCAAACTGTCCACATTTTTAAATGATGAATCCGACAGATTCCAACCCACTTAATATTCACTACAAATGCTAATTGCAACCTGCCTTCAGAGCTTTCTACCACTACTTATTTCTACTACAAACAATTACAACCGCAAAAAATAGCGAAATCAGTCGAGTTCACGCTTTGTTGCTTCTCCTTATAGTAATTTGTACTAAGGTAGTTGTTACAAGTTAGCACACGCCAAATTATTCACTCAACATAAACAGATCTTCCAACAGGAAGAAATATCCTTATGGCCCAGTACAATTACAATACTGTTGGAGGCAACGCACGATCTCTAAGCTACATCTACTAAGTATGTAACCAACATTAGGCTACATGCATGAAAACATGCAAAATTACCATTTTGTCGAAATGCAAATTGTCCATTTACATGTAAACTTGTAAACAAGATACCTTCAGTACAATAATTATAGAAAAAATCCATAGGATTCAGCTACATAATGGTTTAACATATCAACCATCAACACCTACGCTTTAACGCTTTCGGCAAACACGATCTATACTGAATCTTTGCCAAGTAAATTTGCATAAAATTGAGAATTGTACCTCTCAGCCCCGGTTTTGGCAAATTCTTTATGAATGGACAGCCGACGATATTTTCTTCCAGATATTAAGACCTATCAACTTATCCAATAGTTAAATTGCAACCTGACAAACATGACTTGCATGACCTGTACCCATACGAAGCTGAAATGCTATTTCTTTACGATATTGTACGATATTTTGAAAAGAAGGTTTTACTATAACCAATGAATTTATATCGTAGTACATAATTGTAAGCTGGAAAGTAATTGATGTATTGTTGGCTTGTTGGTAGCTTTCCACGTTTTCTTGAAGAAGCGTAACTATCTATGCTGAACAAGACCATGGCCATAACAATCCATTCAAAATCAATCAGCGGAAGCTGAGGGCGTTTCTATCTAATGTGCTATACTAGCTGTATCTAAAAACATCCTTTTACAGATATTATGTTTCAGATATCACGAATCTTACTACGCACTACGAAGACTCGTAATTGCAATTTAACATATCGTATCGACAATAACAAGCAGAAATGCTAAAATGCAACCTACTAGCAATATAAATTATCCATATTATTTGATCCGATTTTGATCCAGACGTGTGTATTATAATCTACTTATCTTCCTTGATCCAGACTAAAACAGTTAATTTTATTCTAATTGAGATCTTCGCGACCAATACATTCAAACCGTAATATAAATCAAAAGGATTCAATTGAATTGAGAGCAGATGTAGTTGAAGCATGAAAATTTGTATATTCAACATCGAAAATTAAGAAATTTTTACAATTTTCGTATGTTTGCACTGTTTACCAATGCATTCAATTAGTTCATAAGCAAACAGAGAATTAGAATATGATAGCATTGGATGTCGAATGTGGTCGCGTGCTAAGCATAGTGTCGTGTGCCCAGAGCGTACTTTCCTGTCAACGATTCATCAAATCTACATAAAGAAAAATAAATTGCTCTCTTCCATTATCTATCTATAGAATTCATTCACCCTAAGTCCTACTGGTATATATAGCTAAAAAAACACTTGGCCTTAATGTGACTTGTTAGCATAGCCATACCTCTCCTTTAGTTCTTCCTCCCTCTCTTCTTTTGTAGACGATATTCTCGCTATAAAAGGTTATGATATGATTCTGACCCTATTAAATTAGTGTGATGCACTTATGAGGTAGCTTTATAGATACGCGTAGAGTGAAATGGTCCATGTTAAAGTATACTCTGCCAGATTACTCCACTAGTGCTTATTGTACACATGCACACAGAAGTACATTAAAAGAACCACCTTATCGTCAATTTCTCATGTTACTAACGAATATATATGTGTGGATTGAGATAGACCGAATATAAAAAGTGGATATAGTGTAAAGAGGGGACTTCCCTACATAAACAAAGGCACAAGACCAATTCTCGACAGAAGACTGAAAGTTGAAGGGAAAAGAGCAGAAATTGACATATGGCAGAGCACTGGAGAGCGGGCAACAGGTGGCCACTACTATAATTATTAACTATCTGCCCTGCTTCTTCTACACTCACTTTCTTCAGGTTCTTAAGACACAGTACGCAAGCCACTCCGAAGTCATTCCTCACTTTCATCCCCTTACATCTATCAACAAATATATAGTCCCTATAAGATTATATTATTATTAACACAATAAAGTCAAGTAGATATATGCAATATAAAAATTCTTATTAGAAGTTGTTGTCTTTTCTCCTATCTAGTTCTAGAGTTCAGTCCTGTCTGTGTCTATCTTGCTGTTTTTTCCACAACAAACAGCTTCGAAATAAGTGTGCGCAATTTTAGTCGGCGCGAGCCAAACTAGAATTCATCGGATGAACTGCGTAACTATTTAATTTAATGTATTCACTCTTCTCCCATCATAACATAAGATATACTACTACTTTGAAAACATACCTGCATAACTTATTAAGCAGTAATGGAAATCCTCTCTAGTTCAGGAACCTACGGAATAAATTCTCTTTTATTTTATCTTTATAGAAATCTATTGGTTTCAAGTGTCTACCTACATAGACACTTATACTGATAAACTACTCGCCTAATGTATGTACCTTAACCTAATGTTATGCACACACATCTGCCCAATGCGAAAATTGTCTACATCTACCAGAAGCGACATAATTCCTTCTTACCATCATTGTTATGCAAACATTAGATACATGTCCATTAAGAAGTAAGTAGAATTTCATTAAAGAACACGTGCGTTTCTGCGATAATTGTACAATTTACATTGTGTCTTGAGCTAGCAACAATAACTTTGAAGATTCTAAACAGAGTACTATATGTGTAAAGCATTTTACTAATAAATATGTTAGGGAAAACAAAAGATTTCTAAATTTTCAAGTGGAGGATTTTGATTTACGGAGTTATCAGGTAACTTTTATTACCATAAGATACATAAAATATACCTGTACGAAGGTTTTCAGCATAAAAGATGAAATCAAGAAGCTAGCATTAAAAGAGCCTCTTGTCTTTCCCCCTGTGGAATAACTCAAACTCACACCTCGACTGTATTATGTGATTTTAACGGTGTAGCAGTAAAGAGAGCGGATACTCGAGATGCATAATTAGTGCGGTAGAGTAAAACAGTAGACTTCCACGTTAAAAATTGGAGGAAACGTGTACAAGGTAATCTTTGATGGTTATAGTAGCACTGTTTAGGATTGAAGTAATATCATTATGTATATTGCATCCTGGTATTAGTTCCAGTATTACTAGGCAAGGAGATAAATCAAGCTGACGCCGACTTGATCTAATTATTTCCCTTGATTTCTAGGTAAATCTCAACCGCAGAAAGCTAAACTTACATGTTCCTGAGTAATGTACAACCGAGTATGCTACTAACTTAAGTATGCGGGCTATGTACAACAAAACGGGAGTAAAAAATGAAAACAGGTAGTACAGTATCAAGATAGGAGTCAGGAGATAGCAGAGGGATCTGTATATATTTAAAACACTCCTACAATCAAAAAGAACAAAAAATTCTGGTCCACACGTACTCAGTGTAACAGACCTTAGTATAATGTAGTGGGATGACCGCAGAGAGTAGTCATAATAATAATATGTAGACTTATTCAGGACCATTTTCCACGCTATCCTTCAAATACTCCTCATCTTCAAATTCAACTTTGACTTTTGAATCTGTATCTATCTGTATCGTACTGTCCATGCATACTAAGCAGATTTAGTAGCTATAAGGCAATCTACAGTTTTATTATAGCCACTGTATATCTGGACGAAGGACCACTGGAGATTCGATAATAAAAGCACTGTTTTGGATTAGTTGGACCATTCCGCCGAGTTGAGATGCATACAAGTCTGACTGACTGACTGCAACATAACAGAACAGACCAGGTGAACTTTCTTAAGTCTACCTCATTTCGTATGCGTATCTTGTGTGACCTAATTCCAATTCCAGAAGAAATAACAAAAAAATATGGATTCTATTCATACAGTTGTTCTCTAACGCGTGTGTCTGAACATATCACAGAAAAATCATTATCCCTTTTTATGTAAATATATCTAAACTGTAAATATACATACACAATTATTTATATAAAAAATTCAATTAGTTCTACCTCACTCGTTTAGAACTTTTGTATCTAGAATGTGCATAAGCAAGAATTATTAACTTTTACTTTCTCCGAGGAAAAGGATATGTTTTGTTATGTACGCAGCTAGGGATCCGAAAGGTTAATTTATATTGGAACTGCGTAAATTTTATTGGCTATCAGGTTACTTTGTCTACTGACCGATTTTTAGTTGTAATGATTTCTCGTAAATATGAATTGCTTTCAGTATTCCAGTTTCTACACGTTAAAATTACAACAGGTCTTTCGACAAAGATGAATTAGTAAATTACACACTGCAGTTGTATTTTATGTTAGTGCCTACACGTGTGTTATAGAGATACTTTATGCAAATCCCAGTATGCAAATCAAAACGAAGGTTTCACACTCGAAGGAAAACTACTCTTGTAGATCTTCACTCATCCTAACTCAGTTTCCAATAGAATTGTTAAATTTCGTTAATGGTCTTCCGCGGTACAAATAACTAAATCTAAACGACCATCACCATCTTAACTCTCAAATCCATGATAATCATAATAAAATAAAGTCGCTCGTAAAACATAACAACTTCTCGCTTCCAGTAATTTCCTCTCCTTGCTCGCCTTGGCTCATTTCAAAACAAAATTATTTCTTTATTACGGACAACAATTGCATTTCTTCATTCTTTTTATATTCACAGTAAGTATCAACTGCATTTGTACAGATATCAGTTTCATTTTCTTATGTCATATGCATAAGACATTATTATCATTATTTAGCCTACATAGGTACTTATGTCAAACTTGTCATTAATTATCATACTACTATTAAACATCATACGAATTTCGTCAAAAAGGAGTCATATAGTATAGTACAATACAGATATACATAATTATGATACAGTTACGGATATATGGCATGAAGTTTTAGTTAAAATGGTTTTACAGCCAATTAAGTCTGCCAGAAAAGATAGTACTACGTTTTGTCGAGAAAGATGCAAGTAAATATAAAACAAGCTTGTGCGAAGATTTAAAATAGTCTCGAAGAAGATAATGATCTATTTACCCTATACGACATGAATATTTTCAGAATACAGTAAAAATACAACTGTAACTAAATGTACCAAAGATGAAAAAAATTACACAGAAATAGGAATCTTAGTTTTATGTACACTATTATGTTGTGTACAATGCTACATATTAGAGAATGTAGGAATAAATAGTGAACCTGTGCGAAAATGACAATCCAAAATCCAATATGGATTCACTAGCACTGAGTGAGTAAATAGAAAACCTAAGAGTTTGCTAATTATGTAACTCTTACACAACACATTACGGTTGAGGATCTGTAGGTACGTTGCAAATTTATGACGCCAAAATAGCCCCCGTGCATATAGTTAATTGAGATTCCGAGGTGTTTAGGTATATGACATGTTTATAGAGTGCAAAACAATAAATTTTGTCCAAACAGTTATTGCATGGGTTTTCATTAAACATGATACTCTTGGTAATTAGGTACATCTGCTTGAGGAAATCAATTAAATCATTGGTCCAACTTAAGTTCTACTAATTCTACGTTGTATTTAGTACAATGGCACACCAAATTATATTGCAATATTCTGTATTCACGCTGGTAAACAGACATTTAACGCGTCATTCATCACTGAGACGAGTAACAGTAACACGGAATAGGTTGGAGAATTCGAGCTTTGACATAGTTAATATAAAATAAATATTCATACAGATATATGGGGACAGTTTAAAGGAAAGTAGTGGCTACTTCGAACATTCCATTTTTTTGACTCTGGATTTCATTTGAACTTTGTTTCGTACTAGCAGGCTAATATAAATAAGGAATCTGGTATTATATAGGCATACCATATAAATAATATATGTACACTCATTAATTCGGTATTGGAGGATGATAGCTTTCATCAGAGCAGCTTTGTATTAAATAATGAATGTAAAAGAGTGAATGAAGGAATTTTTGTACTGGGTCCACCCTATTTTACACTGATTCACTCTGGGTTGTTACTTGTAAGGATACGAAATACAAAGTGAGCCGCCTTAGAGGTAATCATTAGCTAAATTATTACAGATAGGTACATATGTTATACAGCTAGTTAATATCAAAAAGGTGTTATAAATTATATAGAAAGTTAGGTAAAATAGTTAATCTCATTTGTGTGATTTGGTTAAGCTACTGTAGCAAATCATACAAGGCTGTTATGTAAGATTGTGCCATTTGTAAGGTTTCGTATTTAGATAATTGTTGGTCCTTGCCAATGGAAGGGAGGACGGTGCGTAAACGATCAAAGGCCACATTCAGATTCTGCATTCGTCTTCGCTCACGTGCATTTGCGGCGAGGCGTCTTTTCCGCATTACCACTGGATTCACCTGCAATTACACGGACATCATCATACACAGATATACAAACAAGGTGGAATTGCTTTGCCTAAAGTAAAAGAGAAGTTGAGTTTGGTCTGAGTCCGTAATTTAGTCTTGAGACTGCACACAGCACATGTACATATTATCTAGAGGTAAATCTACAATTGCATTTACATATGTACAATAGCACTTATCTGTGCATACGTATTATTCACTCCAATTTGTTCCTATAACTCAAACTGAGCACATCAACGTAAATTCTCAGAGTTGAAATTGCTCTGTCCAACGAAAGTCAAATGAAGATATTAGAAATTCAAATTCCGTAGTTTGTGGTAGTGTGGTATGGACTAATAGCGATAAACCAAAGCAAATGAAATGAACCCAATGCTAGCATAACAAACAACCAGTCTGCATCTGCACCCGTAAGGCCTGTCTGTCGGGTAATGGCAATATTATCGCATTGTTTTCGCCTTTTTTCCATCTCATACAATACAATACTGGAATACATTATAGATATAGTCAACCTTTAGCAATGCAATCAAATCAGTAGCATAGAATTGCCTAACTACTCACATAAATATATACAATAGACTAACTACAGGTATATTTACAATGAAATGTAATATATTGTATGGGCAAAACAGCCTCATTAAAATCCTCAGAGCGTCGCGTTCGAAATAAATTGCGACCACAAATTAAACAGTCTAGTTCATCACCAACCGAAGTAAAGTAACAATTATGACTACACGGATATTAGCAGGTGTATTACATACATAATATTATTATACACAACTAACCGCTTTTTGAGTGCTGTGTGCATGATTACTTGCAGTACGTGAGATTACGGATCTTATCGCTAGCTATGTACATAATGTAATTATCATTATATATTCATTGAGCAAAGTTAACACCTAACCCTTGGACTTGTCAAAGAGAACAATGGATTAATTAACAAAAGCTAATTTGACTTTCGTACCTGTTTGGAGCTACGTTTCTTGCTTGTTGAACCGCTTTTATTCGCAATCTTTTCGCAACTCTCAAAGTCGTCTTCTTCATCTTCACTCTCACTGTGCAATCGGGAATGGCAGTTTTCATCGGAAAACGAGATACTCCGATTGATTCTATTTTCATCTGACAGACTACCACTATTTCTACAGTTTTCAGTTTTGATTTTCTTTCCTTTGTTCTTTGAATTCGGCGCAGTTTTGATTTTCTTGCCTAAAACTGAATTAGTAATTCTACCAGGAAAATCTACAGAGTCAGTCGTGGAGTTGGAAGCCGAAGGGGACACTGGACTTGAAAGGGGACTTGGAGTCTGAAAACCATCTGACATTGACATTTCCTCGCGAAAACGACTGCTGAGCCTTGTAAAAGGATCGAGGGAAGTTAAGTTTGTTTTGTGTTGATACTCGTATTTTATAACGTTGATATTCTTGAGGTCTGTAAATTTTGGCGGACTCCCCGCTGTTATCTGTTCATTCATGATTTCTTGTTTAATTTTGACTTGACTTATGGGAGTTGGGGAAAGCATTTTGCGTATAGTATTTGCAATTTTCTCACTCTGCAGACTCCAATAGTCTTCTCTGGTCTACTTTGCAAATATATAATTAAATATTGAATCCAGTTTTCGTAGCACAAACAAACGAAGAAATTGTACTATGTGACTATATGGACTCCCACATTCGAAATTGTGGTGGTCCGCTTCCAGTAGTACAAGGCTATTAATTTGTTGTCAAAAGTTTGATGGCCGAGTTGAGTTGAGCGTTGAGGTGGAAGAAGTTCGTCTTGCAATGAAATGATTTGAATTGACTGGACCACCAGGCTGCCACTTGCCACTAGCATGACCACCACTGTCTACATACGTCCCTGGATTAGCCAATATCCCTGCCTACTTTTGATTTGATTAGAATTTCTTATATTGCTCTCTGATTTCTCATCTCACAGATCTCCCACTTCTATAAACATCTAATGAAGCCTAATGGAAGTGAGCAAGGCGAAGAACCTCGCCTAATAGGTTGTTATTTGGAAAAACATTTCAAAGTACCTAGAACCAAACTGGATTATTATTTGCTGCTCCTCCAACGATCTAATCTCTAATTAGTATCTCTATTGTCCGACCAAATTCAATAGGGTGAAGTTGTGTGGTGCTATTGTTTTGCAGATTAATGGCCAAGTTCTGCGTGAAATCCGACTTTCCTATTCACTTTGATATTTATGTCTATGTGCTTTGTAAAAATGTGTTTGTATTTCATGAATTTATGAATGTTTTCCTTTGCTCTCCTTTTTGCTTTTTGCTCTGGTTCTACTGAGTTGCCTACTGAAACTGAAACAAGTCCTGGACGATGAACGAGTTTTGCCTTTTTGATTACATATACCTACTCTAATATATATACAAGTTAAGGGAACTTGTGGCTTCTTTCACTCACTGACTTAGTTACTTTTTACTTTACTAACTATACTATAGCTACACATTTGTTATCGTCGTAGTAAGTAGGTAGCCAATCTGCCATTGCATGAATAAGAAAGGAAAAGGGCCCTTCCGTATGGTACACACAAAACGGTAATAGCTACCTTACTTACTGAAGTAGTAATAGGTAGGAAGGAAGAAAGCAACTGGAGCTATAAATTCAATTCAGAGCACATATGGACAAAATATCCTATAACCACACACTTCACAGATGGACACAAAGCTTATGTATCATTTGCCCTCAAGGACGAACTTTAGATATCGTATCAAATATCGTAAATCTCACAGTCTTTCTAACGGCCTATTTCATTACTAATTCTTGTCGGGACAATCTGCATACAAGTCTAATGTCTTAATGTTCTTTTGCTATTGTAAATGTGATCTCAATCTAACAAAATTATAATAAAATACTTTTTTATGTGTTAACAACCTTCTAATCTCATAATGCCCACATGTCCTTACAATATTCTTTTTGTTCGCCTTTTTCTTGTGAGATTAAACTTTTTTATTGACTATCCTGTGGGATATGGGTATAAGTACCCCACTGAAATTCACTGGGGACAATTTTGACAAAAAATCATTCCTCCAGGGTCCATCCTCCAGCAACTAAAAGTTAGTTAGCTGAAAATATTTTTAAACCATTCATTTATTAGTCAAAAAAGGCCACCTTTTTTTCGTCTTACCTTTCGACTCTTATTCATTCGATAAGATACGGCCGTCATAAATGGGAACAATTGAAGCAGAAAGCAACCCAAAAGTTACAACCACAGGTAGACCAACCAAACCTCTATATACTTCAACTTCCTACAGTCAAAACTTTGAATCAAGAATACACATCCTTCCTTGTCTTGCGGTTTCTGTTATGTATTTTCAGATCTAGTCCAGCAATATCAACCCTAATTTCGTCTTCAATATATACTTGACTTTATTAAAATCTCACACTATACATAGAAGACAGATAACCATATCATTTTATACTCCCCTGCGGGAGTTTCTTACAATTATTGATGTAAATAAGTCAGATGAAAATGAGAGTCTAATAATACGTAATAATAAAATGAAAATCAACTCGACCCAATGAGAGTCCGATATGCTTTAATGTATGAGAGAATTAGAAACGAGTATTTTATCTTTAGTAATTAAGGCTGCATTTTTAAAATTTGGTTTCATCTCTTTCCTGCTTGGCAGGACTCCGCCACAAGACAAGGGTTGATTTCATTACGCTTTTGGATTACTATTACTACCCACTTGTCATAAGCATATCAAATAGGACCCCTTGCTACGATATTTTCAACATTGATCAAGATATGCATCTATCCAACACAAAAATCCATGTATCCACCAAATAAAAATTTCGTAAAAAACCTATAAAAATTGTATAACATGAATTTATGGATAGTACTACTGTAAAGTATTGGTTTTTTACTATCAAAAATTTGTTTTTTAAATTGCTAAAATTGTTTACTTACAATATTCGTAAATCGTAATCTATGTTGTTATCAAGAACATTCAATTTTAAAGTAGAATGAATCTTGTATTTTTATACCCAATGATGAAATTATTCATATAACATCATTAGCATATTTTCGTGTAACTAACAGTTCAGCAATAGATATCAATGCTATTTCATACTCTTCTGATACTTTTATTTGAACAAAGCCGACAGATTTCATCTGCTCTAGAAATAAAAAGTTCCCTGCATGATCAGCTATTACTGTCCTATTAGAAATGAAAAACAAGTCGCTCCTCATCAGTAAACCAACAAATCATTCCAAATGAGTTCCTCTGTCAAAGAAGAAATCAATTTACTCTCGAAATGAACGTGTGCACTAACTCTTCAACTTTGTTTTTCACTCCTTTACTTCCCATCAATCTGCCTGGCTTGTCCTGGCTCCTCAGAAGGTATCGTCCGTTGGCGCTACAGTGGTTTGTAGAAATTCGAAAGAAAAGATGAATAATTTCATTTGGGAAGTACCACTATTGATCTTTGACACAAAACAAATAAATACTTTGCTAAGTACTCACTTTTCTTCTTTTTATACAGTTACATAAAATTATTCAGTACATTACTTCACACAATATTCAATGTTAGCCTTCAGCTATACTTACGTTAGGTGCTTCCATTTCCGAACTTTCAATCAGGAAATTTTCTGTCTTCTACATTCTTTGGTATTTATTTCGAATATTAAACACTCGTGGAGTATCATTAAGTTGCAAATACGGTTAACTAAGCGCTAAAGAAAAGATATCAAAACCAAAAATTAAAATTATTTGTCCTATACAAATAGGTTTTAAAAAAAAATAAGATTAGGAACTCATGATTCATATTTATTGCTACATTTATATAAGTAGTATAGTATAATTTTAGGTTAGAAATTGCTACATTGAAAAAAGAGCAACATTAATAATATTATTATACTGCTTACTGCATCTATATTTAAAATAGATTCATAGTCCGGTCAGATTTAGAATGAAAAGTGTAGTAGGTGAAAGGTCGCAATTTGTCTGGTGATTGCTTGACCGATTTTGAAGGAGAGAGATGAATCTAGTCGGTCCTGAAGTAGCCTGAATCCTTTTACACACCTCGGTGTACTTAAATAGAAAAAAGTGAATAAAAACTCGTATGATATGAAGATGAGCCGTCCTCTAGCTCGTTTAGTCGAGGAGGTCGACTTTTAATGCATACGTCCGTAGATCTTTCGCTTAAATTACCCGATTTGCTTACTGTTGACTGAATAAACTGCCTATTACTTCCACGATATAAATAATAAGGCGAGTGTATATCTGTAATAATGAGATGAGTCCACTGTAGTCCAGTCCGGATAAGTTTTTACAATGAAAGCTCACTCACTAACAATTTAACTTTTCCGTGCTGGTTTGCTTGACCGTCCCATAAAAAACTCGTTCTAATTTTTTCATTCACAATACACAGCTTACGTAGAGACATGTAATTTATAAATAGTTTCTGAGCCTAACCACACATTATTCTTTTAAGAAATTACACTTACTATTATTTTGTTTTATCAAGCTGGGAAAACTGAAGCACGGTCCAGCCTCCTTCATCATCCCAGTATAAAATCATCTCAAATGTTCGTAAAAATAGTTACATTGCATTACGTAATAAATACTACTCTACTTTATCTAAAATATGACCGATTCATCTTCAACTGATTGTGAGTACTACTTTTATTGTAACGGGACATTAAATTTCTATTATTTACTTCCTTTGTATTATGTTGGGAGATTACTATACGGTTTTTATTATTCTGTATAGTCCTTGGGAATTCAGGTAGCAACATTAACCAACAAGATTCATGTAATTTTCTTTTAAACTAGGGCAGTTGACTTCAAGGGGTAATTTCACTACTCAAATTACTTTTATATGTAAATCATTTCATATAAATACTACTGTATTAAATTCGAAAGAAATGTTTAAAAATCCTGCGGTTGTGTTAACAAGTTCCACTCCTAGCTCTCGGTCTTTCAGTCGAAAACGGTTTATTTAGAGTACCTACCTCTCATTCGCTTTTATAAATGAGATATGAAAAGATTAATTTCATGAAAATATTTCAATTCTTTCTGGCCGCCTCCCCTCATTTCCGCCGCGCCTCATTGTGGGATATCAACTCTGTTTGTACCAGATATTGATACAAATCAGGATGCAAAAATCAGAGGCAACGGGTGTAGACCGTGTTGCGGAGCTGCTTCATGCTGCTAGGATACACGGGATAGGTTCTGGACAAATATAGATTGCGAAAATATAAATCGTAAAATGTATAGTTCAGCCACGATAAGTTATAAAAACTTGTCATGGTCAATCTACCCTGTGTAAAGTTTTTATAACTTATCGTGGCGGGCCAATAACAGTAGGTAGCTATAGCTAAGGAAGTTTATAATAATAATTTATTTCTGTTGCCAAAAACACACGTGACAATTGCCGTAAAGACACAGAATAACATTAAAAAGCTTATTTGATTAGTGAAAATGTAACAAGGTTAAATAATGGTAATACATTATAAAGTCATCTTATTTATAAACTCCGACACAAATCGGAGTTTATTTATATTGCTAGTTCGCAGAATATTATTATCGTCTTTATTGCCGACAGGCATTTTTCATTCGCTTCGCATTCCATTAGTTTTCATAATTAATAGTACTATAATAAATTAATTCGTAACGTAAAATTCATTAATCTGTCGGAAAATGATTCGCCACTGCAACAAAGTTCTAATGAGGTATGTCAAGTAGTAGTAAATCAATCTGATCAATAATTCTTTAGAACGTCATCTCATTCATAAGAATTGCCTTTTCAGCAGTGAGACAAAGTTTCAAAAACATTAAGTTGTGTATGGTCGTAAAAATGATTACTTGCTTTATTTTAGAGCGAAGCAGCTTCCAGCAGTGCAATTCCAGTTAATCCGTCCCGACTATGTTAAAAACATTTTTAATATAGCCATCTTGTCAGATGTTGCACAGAGAGTCGCTAAGGCTAATGGTGATGATGTTGTTATTAAAACCACGGAAAAAAAGGATCAATTCACCATATCCATCAAAATAGTCTGGGCAAATCACCACAAATATAGTTATCACATTTGAAATCTCTGTAATGAACACGATTATTTGTGCCCATGTATGTGCTATGGAATTTGTAGCCAAAATTCGCAAGCATGTATTTCCAATGTGTAAAAATCAGCCAATGCCTGCTTTCAAAAGTGAGCCTTTGCATTGCTGGTGGCTTTAGTGGCCTAGTATTGTTATCCTACTAAATAAACTAAATAATACTAATAGCAAAGTTTTCTATAACCAGCTTATGTACCATAAGTAGACTTAAATTCTGAATAAAACGAAAAACTATCAATACCCCTTTACATTTGTGTCGCATACTTACAAGTCGCTAACTCTGTATCACATAATAGCAACACACCAACACCTAAGCTTAAAAACGGTCATACCAATGCAACATCTAAATCTACATACGAATGCTGGAGCGGCAGGGATTGTAAACTTTTGAAATTACATAATAATTTTTGAATATTTACCATGCATCTCCAGTTCTACTATAGCTAACAGTCTCAAATCAGGGTTGAAAAAAAGCTAAGAATATTTTGGGAAAAGTGACGTAGTTTTTTTATAGATATCCATTGTGTGATGGTCGTACGGATGGTAATCACAAATGCATTTTGTCATGCATTATTATCTTTGCAGGAAATAAGTGTCACAAAATTATGCATGTATCTGTTTGAAGGGACAAATAGAGTTTAAGGGTAAAAGTGTGGCGCCCCATTTTAATGCTCTATTTCTAAATAAATCTTCGTGTTCCTTCAATCACCATGTCCATCAAAATTGACTGGGGCTAATCACAAAGATAATCCTCCCTTTCAACGATAGTTATTTATATGTCCACCTTATAAGAACACACAGTACTATTTCCAATCGAATCGATTGTTACTACGATATGGTGTACGTGTACATAACAATGCCCAGCCATCGGATGAGAAAAATAAAAATACTGAAGCAAGCCATGATGTAGTTGAGATTCTCCTTTCATCTCATTGATAATTCATGAGAGTATCTCTTAAGAGACTTTTTTCTTCACACACCTGAGTAGAAGATTGACTGGCTGGATTCATTGTCAGAAAATCAAACGTTCAGGTTTAAAAAGTAGATCTGTAAATATTTTTTGTTCTCAGCAGAATACTTACTGTGAAGGAACTTCAAAAACGGAGCAAGTTAATGTTTTCCGACATTTTAAAACGAAAAGCCTTAAATTAGCCATTAAACCAGAACATCACATAAGAGAGCAGAACCCATTGCACTTGCACTGCATTATCTCAGCTTTTTTCCTTGGCTCATCATCATATCATTGGGCTTAAGTTATCTGAAGATATAGATGAATGAAAGACAAGTTAAACTGAGTTGATCTATTTAGAGAAGAACAAGTGCGTTTTAAAAGAATCGTATCGGGAGTGATCAGTGATCTGAGAGATGAAATCAGTTGAGTAGTTGAGATGAGAAAAGCATTGACTGAGCTGGAGTTGATTTCTTGACGCCCGACATGGTCTAATAGACAAAAAGATGAGGGGTGCTTGTCCTTAATTCCTACTTTTACTTTCCTTTAGCTACATGGTCAATGCATTAACAACGAGACTGCTCCTCTGTCATTAAAATATAATTATGCCTTTACAAATTCCCACCTTTGCGTCAGATTGATTTATTCCTAATAATATTAAGGTTAATCCGTCCCTACATCCCATAAGCTGATGACGAAGGATGCGGGTAAAAGTGAAAATTGGGACACGTATTATTTTTATATTAAGACCAACAACCCCCGCCCTGTTTTTTGCCTGGAGAGTGTGTTTATTAATTTCAAAGCACTCCTGTAATAAGTAGAAAAGATCAGGGGACTCGAATTTTACGCTTGATTAGCATCAATGAGAAAATAGAAGCTCTTGGGTAATAAGCTAATTGTAAGTAAAGGGTGAAATGAACTTGGCCGAGCATTAGGCAGCTTTTGAGGGAATTTGTTATCTTTACACACACGTCCTCATGTATAAAAGGGAAAGTCTAATTTACAAGATAGAAATTCATATGTAATTTATATATTAGCTCCCCTCTTCCCTACCGCAGACCATTCAGCTCTACCTTTACATTATCTTTTAATAAATGCTTACACACAGTGCAGGGGAATAATTACAAAATTCTCATACCTACCTCACTCAGGGTCTGTCTTCATTTAATAAGGTTAATAATACTCGCAACCTACAAACGTGCTTGCAATTCAATCCGACCTTATAATAATATGATTAAACTTAGAGAACCTAAGCCAAAAGCGACAATTTGATTCTGTTATTTTAGGTTTCTGCGGTAGATTACTATTTTTCATGTGATTAGCATGAAAATTAAACTCGAAATGTTTTGATTAGTGCGTTTGCACAAGAAGCCTGCACGTGTACCAGTGGTGTGCATTCATTCTTATTTACAATCAGAACTCTTTTAATTAAAACCACAACACATACTACAGCTTCCTTTATTTCTCCTTTTCTTTAGGAACATGTTCATTCAAGTTCTAACCCGTGCACGATGTGTGCTTGGCGTCGCCAGACTCTTCGTGCTTTTATTTTGTGACCTTAGGGAAGACATCAAAAATATGCACTCATATTCACTCAATGTGTGTCCTACTAAAATATCCAGTAGTCTGTTCTGCAGAATTAATTAAATTACATTATAACTATTACAGATGTACTGTTTCTCAATTGGATTGCTTTAATATCATTTTGAAAACCATGCAAACATCGACAAAAGGTTCCTTTTACACTACATAATGCTCTAGCAAATTATTTGGGGTTTTAACAGTACTGAAGGACAACTGCTGATAATTGTACAACTGCCGATTGATAAAGAGTACAAGAAATAAGTTGTAGAGAGGAGTAGCAAACTGTGTAGTACGATAGTGACCACTTAGTTGTAATATTGATGCAATTAATCTAATCAAAGCCAATTAAATTCCTAAATAGTTGGACACAGTTCTTTAGATTGGATCGATAAGACAAGGAAGGACACAAATTCTGCCAAAACCTGAGATATATTAAATACTCTAATCATTATGTAGATGTTTTATTAGGAGATATATTGAAGGTGAAATACAAATTTTTTGCTATAATTTACGTAGCACGCAGTGAAAAGTGTAAATGGACAAAAAGTGGAAGTCTATCGAGTTTTTTGACACCTGCCTAAGAAAAGTTGCAAACTAGGACCATTTGTCTTGACTTGTCATTCTGTACAATGCGATTAGCGTACGTGTGCCTTAAAGACGTACAAGTCAAAAGAAACGCAGCACAAGGCACTTCTGCAACCAAATATTGTACTATTCATTCCAACATAAATCCACTTCCATACGTCATGACCAGCAATAATAATTGAAGCGAACAACAAACACTTTCGGTCCATAGCTTGAATTATTCATGATTTTTAATTCATTAATCAAAGTTATCAGATCATCTCTTTGCTTAGAGCACCAAAAGAAAATGAATATTTTACGCAGGAATTTCTCGCGGTTTAGTTTTGGCAGTTGGGAATTTGACCACACTTTTACAACATAACTTGTAACTGACGAATTGAAAGAATCCACCACTCACTCACGTACACAACTATTTACCAAATAGTAGCCATCTATTCTACTTTGTGCACTGCCTTAAGGTTAATTTAATAGAAAATCATATCAAAATTGACCTATGATTTGCATGTCAACTGATGATGTAATCAGAGTAATCGTGTGTGTGTGGTAAATTAAATATCTATGTAAGTACCTATCTACCCAAATATCTTCTACCAGCCATTATTATGTTCAAGCTTGCAAAATTATTCAAATATTATAATTAGTGCAATTATCTGTTATTAAGTCAACAAACTAGCCTAAGCATCCCAAGTTTCAGTTTCATCATGAATATTTTACGAGCCAAACCTTTCCATCGCTTTTAATACTACAATTAATTTTACCTACCTTATCGAGATTTGAGATATTGGGATTTACTTATTTGGCAATTTTAGTAAAAATTCTCGTAATGAATTACTAAGTACTTCAGAAAAATGTAATGCACAATTGTCCCGGAGTATGTACAAACCTAATATATGTAGTCTATCTTTATCACGATGTTATATTATAGTACTTATTAATTAGTACAATAATACTTGGTACGGTAAAGGAACAAGTTTGAACATCTCAAGTTTCAGTTTGTACGATTAATTAATTAGTGTTTATAATTCGAAATTACATCACCCTCCATAGATATAGGGTAGATAGTCGTGTAAAGTTGGGTAACATTTTGTTACAGTAGTTTACATTTTGGTTTTGATATCAAAAATATTACTTCAAATTTTACTGTCGAATGCAATTTTGCCGGAGCGTATTCCAGATCTATGTACACTATAATTAGAAAATAAAACCAATTTGAAAATAAATGAGGATAAGCTTCATATACATACTAAATTACTAAATTATTTATTCCTATCATGTACATAATATATTTAAGTAATGAGATAATAAGCTGAAAGAAGTTCTGAGCTGTACTTCTATATAGGTGCATTAGTACAGAGTATAATACAGATAAGTCTTCCCAAGAATGGTCGCCATTTATAACAGTTAAGTTATACCCGCATTTATAACAGTTAAGTTATACCCGCATTTATAACAGTTAAGTTATACCCGCATTTATAACAGTTAAGTTATACCCGCATT